>VMDR010006584.1:0-44719 GCA_007922815.1 Macrotus californicus | reverse complement strand
AGGTCACAATAGCTGAAACTGGGGTGGTGCAAAGGAGGGTGACAGAAGATGAAGCTAGAAAAGTGATAGATAATGAAGAGGGTGTGAAGGGTCTTGTGAGACATAAGAGGACTCTGGCTTTTCCTCTGAGGAAATAGGGAGCAACTGAAGTATTTAGATCCCAGGAGATGTTTTAGTTATCTATTGCTGTGTAACAAATGATCCTAAAATGTAGTGGCTTAAAGAACATTAAACATTTATTCTTTCTCTCAGTTTCTGTAGGTCAAGAATTTGGGAGCAACTGGGGTAGGGTTCTCAGAGTCTCTCAGAAAGTTGGCTGAGGCTCCAGTCATCTGAAGCAAGGGTGTGGCTGGGCCCAAAGGCTGCACATCCACGGTGGCTTATTCACATGGCTGGCAGGTTGTCTGGAGCTGCTAGTAGGAGATTTCAGTTCCTCTTCATATAAGCCTCCTTAGAGGACTGCTTGAGTGTTCTCATGACATAGTATGGCTTTCTCCAGAGTGAGAAATCTGAGAAAGTGGAAGTGTCATTATCTTTTACGACTTAACATCTGAGATCACACACCATCACTTATGCAATATTCTGTTGGTCACACAGCTCACCCCTGATTCAGTGTGACAAGGGATGACATAACAGCATGGCTCCCAGAGCTGAGGGTCAGTGTGGGCTGTCTTGGATGCTGACTACCAGGGAGAAGAAAGAGAATTATTGGACAGATGTCCTTGCATGGACGCAAACAGATGGGATCCAGGGCAACAGCAGAGAGAACAGCCCTTTTGAGATGCAGACAGGTCATCCAGAGTAACAGTACATCAGTGCAGTTGCAGGAAGGTGGGAAGATGTGGTGGTGGGAGCTTGTGCACATTCTCTTCTGATCTCCTTCCTGCTTCTCTGTGAACAGAAAACAAGGTCATAGGACCTGGAAGGAGGATTTGGAGCTTCATAAATATTTCAAGACAGGGACTCATTGTCATATTACTTCTTCATATTACTAAAGAGAAAAAAAGAGCCCTCCTTTCTTAAAAAAACATATTTCATTTGTTTATTTGAAGAGAGGGAGAAAGAGAGGAAGAGAAACATCAATGTGTGGTTGTCTCTCCCTCGTCCCCCATTGGAGACCTGGCCCACAACCCAGGCATGTGCCCTAGGCTGGGTATCGAACCAGTGACCCTTCCAGGCTGGTGATCAATTCATTGAACCACATCAGCCAGAAGAAAAGCCCTCCTTTTGATCACTGTTGTATTATAAGACATACAGCCTGAGTCTTAGTAAAGCGAAAGAAAACCAACTCATGTGATTTTTTTCATTTTAAATAGTTTTTTTCCTCTTTGGTCTCAAGAATTTTCTATGTTTGTAGCATAGAAATCTTATGCTATAAACATCCTCTGGTTTGAAATTAGATTAGTTTGTTACTTCTGCTTATGGGACAAAATGTAATACACATAATTAAGCATGCTTAAAGGGGCACTTAAAGTATAAGACATGATCTTTTCCTATCCCAATCAGTCTAAAACCATGAGGGACGAAACTGTAGACAAAGTAAGTCAGGTTTACTGACTCATTAAAATATTAAAATATCAAAGGAACTGTGGGATGTTTCAGCAAAGAAAGGAAGAGGGAGTTGTTACAGGACATGGAAAAAGACCAGAGTTTAGGTGCAGTGTAAATGAAGCAGTGTTTTGAGGGCTCAAAGCAAAATAGGGTTGTGTGTAAAGGGGTCAGTATTGGTTCTAGACTGTGAAATGGACCTCTGGTTCTGTTTTCTTGGAGAGAAAATTAAGATGTCAAATGTTATGTCCAGAAGCCTGCTGCCTGAAGCTCTGCACATGGAATATAAATCAGGCTGCTTCTCTCTGTTACACCATCCAGCTCCTTCAGACAAGAGTGGGATGTTTTATTATTACTGAAATAAGTTCAAAGAGATGTTCTGATAGTCTATAATTTTAGAGATGATGTCTTAGTAAGAAATAAGCAGTCACTCCAAGAGTTGAGCTGTTACAGCATTTTACAGCAGCAACTTGTATTTGTGAGAAATATTGTTTTCTGATAAATTTGCACCTGGCCTTATCTGAAGTTCCGATTTTGGATTGATGAATAGTAAGGAAGGTATTTACTTTCTTACTGCAAGCAAATTTTTGCTTTTCCAGTCTATATCATTACAACTTACTATATAGTTCAAAATATTGATGCATAAGTCACGTGCCCTGAATAATCTCGGTCAAGATACCTAAAGAGTTTATATCACATATTTTTAATTTATAATACAAGAAGGTTGGAAGAAGTCCTCACCAGTCTGTTTATATAAAATTAGAGCTCTTTTATTGCAGCCCGAATTACAGTGCCCCCTGCCTGTGTTTACAGGATCTCAGCATGCATGTGCACCATTATATCTGCTGATTTCCAAAGGGAGGCCTCATGCTCCCAGTGTGACATCTTCATATTCTAACTTCCTTATGCTAGCCTTCCTGGCTAACAACTATTACCATCAGAGTTGTCTGAGGAAGACCCCTTGTTACACTGATGGATGGGCATGGGGCATTATATCTGTGGCCCCATAGCTGCAGGCCCCAAAGTGGGGGGCAGAGTAATGCTGAGTTCTGTAAGAACCACAGAGGAAGTCTCTCTTCTCCATGATGTCTTCTGGGCCTTGAAGCAATCCTGTTCATGCTCAGTCTTACTGTAAAGTTGCCTGTCTTCGTGTCTCATATTCTGCAAGCAATCTCCAAAACTGAAAACAAAAGAAAACAAAAACAAAGAAGCAAACAAGTCAACCAATAAAGAAATGAAGTCAATATTCTCAGAGATCTAGCTCTGAGTCTACCTTACCATGAGGATGGATCAAACCACAACACTTACCTTCAGCCTACAGGTCCCCACAGTTTTGACAAGAACAAAGAACTTGCTGCAAGTGTGTGCAGGAAAAGGGTGTATCTGCTGTTTTTCTAAAAACAAAGGAACGGCATGTCCAGCTATTTTAAAGTCTCCACGATCAGAAACCAAAAAACTTCTCAGGGTGCCACATTTAATTTAAAGTTTGTACTTGATTTTACTCATCAGAAAATTTAAATCTCTTGAGTCCAATCTTGGCCAGATATTCTATTGCATAAGTAACTTTTAAAATGCCCTCCGGTGAATACACAAGTCCTCTCATAATTTACCTGGTGACATGACCATGTGATTTTTTTTCAACAGTATTTCTAGCCAATGAATTCACGGTATGAGAGTCAACTTAATACCTCTGGTGGAAGGGCAGAGGAGAAAGGTCACAGAGGGTGCTGATGAGAAGTGTCCTTGATTTGATCTAGTGAGGGCACTAGGTGGCGTGGGAAATAACTGAGGAAAGAAAGACACTGATGAGGCTCTAAAGGGAAGCCTTCCAGATGGTATATAATAGCAACTAATAATTACTGAGCATTTACTTTGGGCTTTCACTGCCCAGAGACCCTTATCTGCGTTGTCTTCTTCAATCCCTAGAACAATTTGGTGAGTTAATGCTAATCTTATCTTCATTTTATGGGTGAGGATACAAAGCAAAGTTCAAAGAGTAACTTGCTCAGATTAACACAGCTAATATGCAGTGGTGCTAGTTCTCAAGCCAAAATCTCTCTGATTTCACTGCTTGGGTTATTAACAATATACCTTGCAAAGTATTATGAGATATGAACCTCATTCTGATCTCTTTAAATAGATCTTAATTGGATAGGAAAGAAAGTATTTGCAGTAGGCATAAAACTATAATACGTCTAACTAAATTCTTAATTAAGCTTCATCCACTGCCAGTCAACCACATCTTGACTTCCTTGTTTCTGACTATTGAGTCTTCCTATTTTGACTCTACTCCCATGATCCTTATTTTTTTCAGTGGATGTCTCTTTTTCAAACTTAGTATACTGATTTCTCCCTTGAGGATCTCACTTGGATGTTACTCAATTTTGTTGACCAAAATCACCAGTAAGAGACAGCTTTACAGTTGCCAAATAATCACAAGAAAAAGACCATATATGTTTGAAAAAATGGTCAACCATAGATTATTGATCTGATATGGGAAGTTTATTAATGAAAATTTATAATGGATCCAGCAGTCCCATTTCTGGGTATATAGCCAAAGGAAATTCAATCAATGTCTCAGAAAGATACCTGTTTCCCATGTTCATTGCAGCATAGTCAAGATAGGGAAACAGTCTAAGTGTCTCTTGACAGATGAAAGAATAAAGAAAAAAGCAATATATAATAGAAGATTATTATATATTTTTAATGGAATATTATTCATCCATAAAAAAAAAATCCTGCCTTTGAAACAACATAGATAAACCTGAAGGACTTTATGCTAAAATAAGCCAGTCACAGAAGGAAAATAAACCTGCATGATCTCACTTACATGTGGAATTTTAAAAAGTCAAACTCATAGAAGCAGAGTGTAGAAGGGTGGTCGCCAAGGGTGAGGAGGGATGGGGGACATGGGAGTTGTTGGTCACAGGGTACAAACTTCCAGTTATAAGATAAATAAGTTCTGGGGATCTAATGCACAGCATAGTGACTATAGTTAATAATATAGTGTTCTTTATTTGAAATTTGCTAAAAGAGTAGTTCTTAAGTGTTCTCTTTATACACACAAAGTAACTATGTGAGGTGATAGATGTGTTCATTAGCTTGATTGTGGTAAATATATATATATATATATATAATCATTTATACCTCAATGAAACTGAAAAAAAATTGTAGTGAATATTTAACCCAGTCAAGGTCAAAACCTTAACACAGGCAACAAATCCAATATGAGGGCAAATGTAGTTCCTTTAGTTTTGCTTTAGTAGATTTGGTCTTTCTCCCTACCTGCTGGTATGAAGGAAAAGCATTGGCTTTCATCTAGTTTAGCCTGATCTGTCCATTTAAACACTAGCTTTATTTAATACTCAGGGTCTCAATCCCTCGATGCCCCATCTGCTAATTATCTCACTCAGGTAGTGTTGCTGTGTAGGGGGAACGGGGTTTGGCTAACGGGACATTAGGAAATGAATGATGCCGAGTCCTAAGATGCTCTATGTCTTATGTATCTTCTACTTTCCAAAACAGGGCCCCACTAACTTTCTGTCTTTCCTATTGGGATTTATGGCTAAGGTGTAACTGTTGTCTTTTACTCCCATTACTCCATGGAGACTGTCAAGATTACCAATTACAGCTAAATTCAATGGTTAATCCTCTGTCATTATTTGTGTGACCCTTGAGCAGTATCTGCTGCAGTGGTTTTTCTCTTCTTATGTTTTCCATTCACACGCTTTTCAGAACACCACATTCTCCTTGTTTTCCTCCTACCCTCTGAAGGCTCTGTCATTAGCCTGCTTGGAGAGTGTTTTGCCTCTGTCTCAGATATCCAGTGCTGTCGTTAGAGCTGTCCTGTGCTTCCTACAAGGACTACAGGCTACCCTCAGCGATAACCATCAGGAAACGTTGGGGCAAAAAAAAGTTTATTACTTATAGGTTCTGGAAATTACATGGCACAAGTGGGGCCACACTGTAAGGTCACAGGAGAGAGAGAAAGAACCGGGCCTGGGGTTCTGATTTTATTGGGGCCAAGTGTGGGATGTAGAGTATTGAGGCCTCACTCTCACTCTGCATTGGTGAATTTAAAACATTAGAGTGGGAAATTTAAAGTGCCGGTAGAGATGAAAAAATGTCCAAATGGTCAGCATTGAAATCAACCAAGATCTCTAAAGCAAAGAACCTTAGGGTGGGGAGGTGGCCTGGCTCTTTATCTTGTCGTGTTTATTTGAGATAGTCATGAAGGAAGTGGATGCCTCTTTGAGGTGGGTGCCTAGGCAATCAAAGCTTAAGTCAGGCACTTGCATTACAAAAAGAAACACCAACTATCAGGGCCTGCACTACTGTAATTGTGGACCTCCTGATACTGGAGTGCCAGACTGTGCTTTTGAAATCCTGTCCCACATTTCTAACAGATTACTTGCTATCTTCACTTAAATGTCTGAGAGAAAACTCCAATCTACCCCAAACATGACTAACTTACACTCTTCCCCTTCTTAGTCAGTGGCAGCCCCATTATTTCAGTTTCTCAGAGCAAATATCCTGGGGTCTTAGGCTCCGCTAGCCCATGGTCTCATCTCCTGCCCAATGGGGGACAAATATAGATGGGGATATTTTGTCCCTAAGGTCCTGTCCCTGTGATCCACAGCCTTTTCTCTTGTTTTACTTCACAATGTCCATTCTACTGTAGGACAAACATTTTAAAGTGGGCAAAATTATTTTGAAAACTAGAGTTTTAGGTAATCTTGGGGTAAAATTATATACAATTTACAGTTTAAATTTCAAGTTTATAGTCCGAGATGTCATGTTTCATCAGAATCAATTATGCACGTCAATTGTCTCTTACAGACCAGTAATAATTTTAACTGGCCACATTTCCTTGGCCTCTTTTGGCCCGTCACAGGGTCTCAAATTCAACATGTTTAAAACATTATCCTTCCAGTAAGGGATACCTATAGTCACGTTTGCCCTTCTTCTGGGAATGAAACTTCTGTTCTTCTTGGAACGATCTTTCTCCCTCCTCTAACTTTATTTTCTCACATGAATCCACCTTGCTGGCCTTGTTTGATTAGTTCAGGGATGTTACCTTGGCCCAAGCTCAGCCAATTACAGTATTTCAAAACCCAGCTCACAATTGATCTATTATATGACACAAAGTGGGTTGATTAGAAGCCTTCCTTAGCATTTTGAACTTGGAAGCACAAAGTGTAAAACGCATAGAGTTCATCTCTGTGCTTCCAAGTGTAAAAATATAGAACTAAGTTCAAATATAGAACCTATGGAGATATAAAACAAGGAAGTCATCGGTAGTCACATTTCCAACAGAGTAAAAGAAAGTCATCTGTGGTGGGAGAGAATAAAACAAGTGTTCAGGGACAGGCACAGATAAAAAGTGGAGGGCTAGATTCTGGTGATATTCCAGTCCCTGGATCGAGTTTTTCCCGAGGTCCAGTTATACCTCTAGACTTTCAGCAGGTATTAATGAAGAATCTTATACTTTATATTACAGAGACCTACTGCTAACTGGCCTAAGGGGGGAAATGAAGCTTATTTTCTCAAATGGTTAGGAAGGATATTGAAGAAGTTAATATGATCAAAGAAATAGCTGTATTAACTAGTCCTCTATTAATGTCTGGAACTGCCACTTCAGAACTGCTGGGTCACACACTTTTTATCCATCTCTCATCTCTGCTTGTTTCAGTTTTAACTTGGTCTCCATTGAGCCTCATGCAGTTAGGCTTTTTCTAGAGGGCTGAGGAAGGGGGTGGCAAGCTGTTTCAGCCTTTCATCCTTCTTAAACAGTGGCAACAAAGACAAAGCTCTGGGGGAAAAGGCTCTGCTGGCTTTAATGGAAAAGTCTCATAAAGGCTCCCGATTGGCATAGCTCAGGTCTGCTCTCTACCTCTGATCTAATCACTCTGGTCAAACGCATAGGTTCTCTGATTGGCCAGGCCCGGCTCATATGCTAGTTTTATGTCTGTGGGTAGGTCAGACATAACTGCACTCAAAACATAAAAGCTGCTACTAAAAGGGATATTAAAATACATTCTGAGAAGACAACATTATAGCTACCATAGTCCACTACACCACTGTTGGTTTAATCTTTTCTTAGATTTCATGCAGCAAGAAAGCCTTTCTTTACTGTAAGCCAGTTGAGTTATTTTCTAAAATTTGCAATCAAGAGTCCTGATGAATATATATTTTCTCATCTCCTTGTTTTTTTTTCCTTAGATGCCTAGTTCACTGAAGGACACTGTTTACTGAATCACCCCAGTTGGGTATGAAGGGATCTTTTTTAATTTCTCCCTATTCCTTCTTCTTTATATGTAGTAATGTGGGAATTATCCTCAATTTCTGCCCACCCCTTCTTCTCCATATATCCAATCAGATATGCTACATCAGTTCTAACTCTCAAATATCTCCAAAACCAACCTCATTATTCCATCCTAACTGTCACAGTCATTGTTCATGCCTTCATCGTCCTTTGCTTGATTTGCCTTCTTAGTATTCTTCCAGTCGTGTTTCTTTGCATTCATCTTCCACCCAACTGTGCAAGTAAAATAATTATGCTATTCCCCTGAATAAAATTTTCTCTTCGCTCCCATTGCCAAGTTCTTGAGAATGTGTATTGGACCCTTTGTGAACTTTTGCTTAAGGATGCCTAACGTGTCCTTGGTGTTTAGGTCCCAGCATCTGTTCTGATCTGTGTATTTATTTGGCTGCCGTGTTAACTTTGTCCTATTCCTTTCAGGCATTACTGCTCTGGCCCTAAACTTTAATCTCATAATTAGGTGGCTTTTATTTGTTCTTAGGACTCCTGGAAATCCTGACTCTTTCTGACTTTGACACT
This sequence comes from Macrotus californicus, assembly GCA_007922815.1. Lineage (NCBI taxonomy): Eukaryota > Metazoa > Chordata > Mammalia > Chiroptera > Phyllostomidae > Macrotus > Macrotus californicus. The sequence goes on along the minus strand of VMDR010006584.1, from coordinate 36,330 downwards.
TACCAGACACCCCAACCTGGCATTTTATGTAAATCACTTACTGAGCTTATAAGGAGCACGTATTTCCTTGACCCAACCCAGACACACTGCATCAGAAATATTTAAAAAAATAACTCCTGGAGATTTATAGCATAAGGTTTGGAGAAGCAGTCATGTAGTAAAACACTTGGCTTGACTGTCTCTGCTGTTGCCATCTGTTGGAGTTCTCTGGTGCCTCTTTCCTCCACGGACTGGATTTCTTCCTGTACCTACTCCTAAGACGTTTGATTAGCTGACCTGACCTTGAAGTCTTTTCAGGTTTGTATCCTAGTCTTCTCTGCACTGGACCCTTGTGCCATTAACCAAGAATCACTATTTTGACCATTTCCTATAGTTATATAGCCCCTTTGTTAAAATATCTCTTTGGACTTATTGTCTATTTTTGCTTTATCATCTATATTTAAATCTCTAGTTCCAGTCTAAATTATTTTGCCCAACTGCTTGGGCTACATCTCCAACCATAACTTTTCCTTCTCATTCGGGAGCCATGAAGTACCACTACTAGATGTTCACTAGCACTTTAGAATTATTATAAAGGTTCCAGTTAGTGGTATACTACAGCCGAGGGCAGATTGTCTGTATGCATCTCCTCAAACTCCATATCAACAAAATCATGTTGTTTGAAATTGACTATGATAGGAATATATGCACCATAGAAATCCCCAAATACTCATCAAGTACTACTTTTTATATTTTCCCTGAGGGACTGGTATTTGCAGGAGAATAGCAAGTTGTGGGAGTCTCGGTGGCTTCCTAGAGTGCTTGATATAACTCCTGTAGGTAAGAAGTTGTAGGGGTCAAGAACAAGTCACCCCAAGTTGTGCCTCTGAGGTATGCAAATTATTTTGAGCTAAATGCAACTGAGACCCTGTAAACTCATGAGAAACTTTTACCTCTTCCTTAAAGTTGGGGCCTTGCCCATAAAAAGAGTTACTACAAAAAACAACTCTTTATGACCTATCTATGGGGCAGGGCAAGCTTCAAATTATTAAACATTTTCTCGCATTGTCCTATGAAGGACCTTCCTCCCTTCTAAAGCCCCAAGGCATCTTCCTTCATCCTTAGCTCACAATGCCATATATATCTTATTTTAACTTTCTGCCCCAAAACTTCTCCTATATGTGGAGTCCCTGACTCTCCCATGTATATGAGGCTCCCATACGTATGTACGTGATTAAATTTGGTTATGTTGTTTTGTTAGTCTATCTCATGTGGATTTATTTATTAGACCAGCAGAAAGAACCTTGAGAGTAAAGGAAGTGTCTTCCTTCCCCGCCGAGTGTGTACCATAGACTAATACCGGCTAAAAGAAAAGGTTGACTGAGTCTGGACAGGTGGGGAGTTAGTAGTTTCTAGTCCTTAAAAAGTAAAAATGTAAGCTCCCAAGCCTGCTCCAAATCAGCTCGACTCCTGCACTGATCCATGTGCAAGGTCAGCTAATGGTGACAACATTCACTGGGACCTTGCACATGTTATTTAAGCAATCTGTGCCAGTGGCTCATCTATAAAATGGGGATTCTAAAAACATCTATCTCAGAGCATTGTTATAAAGAAATGAGTCACAACAGGCAAAGTACCTGGAATAATGCCTGGCACAATAATGGTTTCCTGAAACAGTATGTAAGTGTTTAAATAATTGCTTAAAGCAAACTCTCAGAATCAGCCTTGACTTCATTCTTTCTGTCATATCCCATGTCCAATCTGTCAGGAAACCCTTTGCCCTCAATTAAAAAAATAAAAAACCAAAAACAAATATCTGACTCTGACCTCATCTTACCATACCTCCTGCAACCATCCTGGATGAAGCCTCCATTATCGCAGTCTGAATTATTTCAATGTCCCCTGGAGGGTTTTCCTGCTTTCACTCTTTACCCCCTGTGAGTCTGTTTCTAAAATAACAATAGGATTGATCCTTTTCTATCGTTTTTTAGACCATATTCACTCTTCAGCTGACTCTCCATTTTCCTGGGATTAAAAACCAAAAAGTCTTTACCTTGGCCTGCAAGGCCTGTTATGAGCTCCCCTCTGACACTTTTTATGATACTCCCTCAATCCAGTTTAGCGTTTCTAGCCATTTTATAATGGAGTGACAGAAGGGAGTATTGTAGCATTGTGAAAAGAAACATGGGTGAGAAAGCAAGAAGGAACATAGTGAATGAATGGGTGCAGGCTTGGAGGGCAGAGTTTAAGTAATACAGAGCAAAACATAAGGGTCAGATAGAGTAGAAGCAGGGCACGAATTCTGTCCATAACAAGTCAAGTAAAAATGATCTGTTCCCAGCTACCTGGAAATGGGACTAATAAGAAGAAGGCAAGAAAACAGCCCCAACTAGTACCCTGCAGAGAATCTGGCAACCTTGAATGTGCCTGAGTCCTAGGTAGAAATGGGCCAAGTGTGGCTGGGCTTTTTTGCAGAGGTATTCAGTGTTAGGAAGCCTGTACATGTCTTGACAAAAAGTATTTCCAAACCTGCTGGTATGTAGAACAAATTCCATTAATAATATTGACCTACTCCTATCCTAGAAAATTACTAATGAGAACTTAATGTTCCTTGGAAACAGCTGAATGGGGGTAAGATGAGAGCAAGGATTAACACAGCAGAGAACAAAACTGTGGAGACTAGGGGACTTGGGAAAAATCTGTCTTGATCTAGTGTGTGGATAATCTTCCTTTTTCTTTAGAGACAGAGAAAGCATAGATGAAGAACAGTTACAATGAGGTTCATCTTTAAAATATCATCTTGGTAGAGCTAGGATTATAAACCAAACAAGCAGATAATTGAAAACAAAACACATCCAAAAGCAAACCTTTTGCCTGTCCAGTTTAAAACCATTGCATTAAGAAAAAGATCCCACAACAAAATCAAGGTGTTGCCTTGTAGTCCAGCCTCATCTTCCACCTCTTCTTTTTTTTTTTTTTTTGTACTGATCTTAGTTTATTGTCCTTATTCTAGTCTGTACAAGTACCTTTTGGCTTTGTTTCTCATCCACAAACTCACTGTTATCTGCTTGTATCTCAGATTCAATACCTTTATGATTACTTGGCTATGACTTGTCTACCTGCTACCAGCTTTGCATAGGTTCCTGTGCTTTAGGTACCTCTTGATACAGTTGGCTCTAGTATTGTAATCTGTTCCCCACTGTTCCCTTTTCACTTGCATCTATCTCATCCTGGTTTATTCCAGACCATATCTTTGAGTTAACCCAGATTACCCTCAGAGATACACCCACAGAGATAGACTCTGTGCAAACAGTTCATGTGACAAGGTAGAAAATTCCATCACAGCACATCAAACCATCAAATAAAAGATTCTGGAATGCTAACAAGGTCAAAAGTTGGTTTTACACTATAAAAATGTGTTCCAGCTGAGAGTTCAGCACATTGGTGATGAATCACTTCTACTCTTATGTAGATGATGCTGTTGGTTCCTCACATAGTTCCCCACATAGCCAGTATATTCTTCCCCCAGATGCTAAGAGTATAGCAGCTAAGGCTTAGAACAACAGCTTTGTCCAGAGAATTGCCCTTGGTTAACGGGAGCTGCCTCACCTGGAGATGCCTGGGAACCTCATCCTCCCTCCCCCGATCAGTGTACCTGGAGTAGATTTTAAATCTCACTCCTTGTGCAGGTGGAGTTGGGGGGAAGGATGCATCTCCCCACCCAGTCACCATGCCTGGTTCTCTGAAAAAGGCTGTAAGTCTGTGACTTTGTGCTGAATGAGTGGTAGCATTTAAAATGATCCTCCCTCCCACCTTTAAATGAAATCTACCTTGTGATTTAGAATCGTCAGCCAATTAAGTCATTCAAAACTTTCTTCAACTCTGATTGGAGGATTACTTCTGGGTGAGAGCTCTGATACCTCTTCTTGGATGAGCTATCAAATCCATATTTCATCAAGTATGACTCTTCCCAGTAATGACTTGCATCTTCTGAGATAATAGATCTTCAGACTTCTAAAACAGAGATAGGAGGTAGTATGTTAGTCCCTCTCATCAAATTGCATTGATGTGAGGCTCTAGAGAGAGGTATTGAATTCTGTTTCCATGGCAACTGCTTCACTGCTCAAGGGGAAAAAACAGCATAGCAATTGAAGTCTGTGTTAATAGCAGTTCTAAAAATAATCGGTAATGTGTTGAAATCAAGTGAAAGACCCAGGAAAGCAGTGGGTAAAAATTATAACCGTGCAGGGTGGCATTAAACAATAAGATATTGTGCAAATATTATTACAACTATAATGTGATTCAAGAATTATAAGAATGGTTGGTGACAAATATATTTTTGAGGAAAATCAATTATTTTATTTGTTCATTTATTCAGGTGGCTGTCGAATACTGATTATATGTCAGCTCTGAGGTAGGACCTAAGATACAGAGATAAGTCAATGCTATCTATCTTCCAGGCTTTTTGGGTTTTATGGGAGTAATAGGAAAAAGAAATCTATCACAATTATAACGGATGTTTAGTTTGTCTGCTAGACACCATTCTAACAATTTTCCCCTGTGTAGCCACCAGGAGATTAAGGGTTTGTATGGGACTGATATCACATTCCAGCTCCAGAGACAATTCAAAATCATTTACTATAGTAATTGTTTCAGCGGAGAGCATATAACCAAGGTGCAAACCTATGTGACATTCCTTTTTTCTATGGTGATTGGCTTCTGCACGAGGCTCAGAAGACTCATTTAGTGATTGTGAGATGCTTACAATTTTTTTACGTAGACATGAAAGAGGGATCATGTAGAGTCTGATGCTTCAGGAAGCCACCTGTGACCAGGAGGAAAGTCAGCCAGAGGATGAGGTCAGCCACCAGACAAGGGCACAGTCAAGAGAACAACAGAGAAATGTGGCCTGCTATGACTGAACTTCATTGAAGCCCACTCTACCTCTGGACGTCAGACTGACACTAACATTTATTTTTGTGGAAGCTTGAATTGAATTTTCAGTTTTTTTGTTGCCTGCAAACCAAAACTAAAAATAGCATTCACCTAGTTATGAAGAACAATACCCAAGAATAGGTGAAATATGGGCAATAAGTTGAAGGAATTATGAATGCACAGAAAAAAGATAAATCAGAGGAAGAGAAAGGAAGTAATAAGTAACTCTACCTTAGAGAATGGAGTGCAGAAAATATCAAGAAGTGTTCTATATTGTGAGATAGAGGATTCAGCTTTGCTGTCAGCATAGCGCCTGATTGTCCAACTCTCTAGGGCTGCAGGCTACCAGCAAAATGGGCAGCTCTGAACCCAGGCTTTATGCAGAGCTCAAGTGACCTTCACTGACACTGACCCTTTGGGCTGGCAATGAAAGCTGTAGCCCCAATAGATTAGCAACTGGGCTGCCCCAGCTTGAAAGTCACTCTCTAACGCTGGTGGTGTTTCTGGGCTGAGGGCAGAGTGAGGGGGGCTGCCTCCTTGATTTCTATATTTTCCTGGCCTCCAGTTAACAACCCCACGGTGGGCCCCGTGGAGTACCTGGGCCTTCTCTTTAACCTCGATGATAAGGATGTGATCTTCTCCCTGCTCTCAGCTCTGCCTTGGACACTAAGAATTAGGCTTCATACTTATCTGGTATCTCCTGTCCTCAGACTGAAACAGTGAAGAAAACAGGTGAAATTTGCCCGAGTTAGACTAGCTGCTGTAGGAGTTGTGTGCCTGTTAATCACTTCACATGTATACTCATATAAAAGCATCACACTGTGTACTTTAAATATATACAATTTCATTGTATTTGAAAACAGGTGTAACAACACTAAAAAAACGTGTATGAATCACAAAATAATAATTGCTAAGGATAAAGGTGAAGGTGAAAGATCAGGGATTTTTGTGGTCAGGTGCAGTTCCCAAGTGCCATGGAAAAAAACACTGAATGTGATACACACTCTGCAACTGAAGCTCAGTAACTAAACTTTCGTCTCTGTCCCACTACTGACATTAAGCAATCTTGATCATTCGACTGACCCGCCGTTACCTTTCTACACTGTCTACCTGTTTGGCAATGGAAGTCAGCAAGAAAGACTTAAAAGTAGTTTAATGAAGAAAATCAGTCTTTAAAATGATAGAATGATCTATATCATTTGATAATGCTGCCAACATGTAAAATTAAAGAAGAGAAAAAGTCAACTATAGCAAGAAGACCACTTACTTTGGATTCAAGAATTCTGATTCTGGCTGTGCCTTGCCTGACTTTCCAGAAGTCATTTACCTGTATGGCTCTCAAGCTGCTTCCTCTATAAAATCCGTGTTTTAGTTGCTCTCACAGATCTCTTTCAGTTCTAAGATTTCACACTAAAATACAAACTATACGTCAATTATCCAAGCTTTGTATGGTTTCCTTTATATAAAACACTTGTATTAATCTTTCTTGGGTTTGTAGCATTTCTTGAATCTGAAAAATTTTTGGCCATTTTTTTTCTTTAAATTTTGCTTTTGTCACATTCTCCTTTCTTTCTGTACCTCAAATTATACTTGTTTTAAACATTTCACCATAAGTGATAAGTCTCTTATGCTCTTTTTTCTATTCTCCATCTTCTTAACTCTCTGTGCTTTGGTTTGGATGTTTTCTTCTGAACCTTTCAGGTTGTAAATTCTCTTTTCAGCTGTACCTATTTTGGTTTATAGTGTATATACTATAAGGTGTTTATTGATAAGTATTTTTTATATATCCTTTCTGAGTTAATGAGTTTTTTGAATCTTTGGCTTGAGGTCTTTCACCAGTTTAACTACTATGTAGTCTTAGGATGAACGTTTACACTTTTAACAGTCATGTGGATGGACCAAGACTATGTGGACGCCATAGTCATGTGATCCCATAAAGACTGTACTACATGTGGTAAAATTTCTTGCATTCCTTCATGATTTCTTTAATCATTTTTTTACAGTAAACAAATGTTTTTCTAAAATGTCTGAATCTTACAGGTACAGGTCATCTCCTGGTTAAAGCTAGAGAGCTTCCGCAGAGTTAATAACGTGATGGTCAGCCATCTTTTCTCTGCCTTCTAGTGTATGACCTAAACAAAATTTATGCCAGTCAGAGAGAGGGACAACATTTTCAAGTCTTATTTTGTAGATCTCTGGGAATGCCAACCAAATTTCTTCTGACACAAAATTTTCTGTTGCTTTTGTGGGAGGTGACCACTGGCAGCTCACCACATGGGTCATTTTAGGGGACAGCGGACAGTGGCTGGTGCCGGTGCGCAGGAACAAGACTGGCAGTGGCTGCTGGGGCATAGCAACCTGCGAGCCAGGAGCTCCATCTGCAGAGCATCAAAGAGTCAGGTGTGCAGTCCAGGGGCATGGGCAGGCCCAGGAAGTGGCCAGGTAGCATTGGTTGGGTTTTTCCATGTGGCCAGGGTCAAGCAGCACTTTTGCCTCCTTGATGGCTCCCTGCATGTCTCCCAGATCACTTCATTTCATGTCTTTTCTCTTTATATATTGGTCATTTACTTTTGTTATTTTTAACATATTTTATAATTTTCAGTCAGTTTTCAGATTATGGATGGTAAACTCTAAAGGTTCTGTATGATGGTCTTTCAAAAAGTGTTAAGGTTTTTAGATGTAAAAAGTTTCATTGAATGACCTTGTTCCAGTCACGATTTGGTTTTAAGCTTAGTTGTCCCCAGCCTATTTCAGTTTTGGCTTTACTCACAGGGGTGACCATTAACCGTAGGGAATGCCCCTTTCCAGGTCTCTCTACGTTTAGGAAGTTTTCTGTCTTGAATGACAATCTTTAACACTCCAGTGCTGTTCAGGCTGACATCCAGCTCTGCTCTTGTGCTTCCTGTCTGCTCCTGGTAAAGCTAGTTCACTGCATTTCTGCAGGCTTGCTTTGCACAGTCACAGCTCAGAACTTGACCAGCAATTTGAGGACAATTGGAATGCAGACTTTTCGGTACTTTGTCTGAGGTTCCTTTCTCTCCAGTATTTTGCTCCTCAAATCCCATTTTGTTTGGCATCTCTGAACTCTTTATCCTCAGAGTTTTGAGGCTGCTGCTTTCTCTTTGGGCATTTTTCACCCACACCACAATTTGGAAAATGCCCTTGGGAACATTCAGAGGTGAACATGGAGCATACCTCTGTGCTTGGCTCTCCAGTGCCTTTAGAGGATTATTTATATGTTTTCCTGACTTTTAAAGTTATTTTTGGTTGACTTAGTTCAACATATGATACACTGTTGAGTCCAGGTCCCCACATTTTATTCCTTGAATTTTAATTTCAACAAATTTAAAAAAATCATTTGAGTGTTTTTTATTTCTTTTTAATATGTACTCAATCATTTTTTTTTTGAAAAATTATTTATTTATTTTAGAGAGAGGAAGAAGAAGAAAGAGAGAGAAACATCCATTTGTTGTTCCACTTATTTATGCATCCATTGGCTGCTGCTTGCATGCATCCTCACTGGGGATCAAACCAACAGCCTTGACGTGTCAGAATGATACTCTAACCAACTGAGCTACCTGGCCAGGGCTTAAGTCCTTCTTACTGAATGCTCATTTTGCCTTCTTTTAAACATTTTCTGTGTATACTACATTTATATTTGAATTTTGATAATTCTAAAGTTTCTTGGTGTTTGTTTTCTTTTCTACTTTGTATGCTTGGTGATTTATTATATTCACCTCATATAAACTGATATTAATTTGTGGATGTTTTACACTTGGAAATCCTTTCTTTTTAGAGAACTTGTAAACAGTGGATCGTATGTGTTTCTTAATTTATCTTGCATCTAGGTTCAAAGGAAGAAGGCCTTTGAGAGCATCTAGCCTGACATACTGCTGAAGCAGAAGTTATACATATTAGTGTTCAATTATGTTCTCTGTGGAAAACTTAGAAAAGCAATAAGAATATTTAGTGATAAACTTAAACTCACCAAGCTTCTTAACATTTAAAAGCTTTAGCTGCCAAAATTCCAAACCCATCTCCTTAAACTTTTTTTTCATTTATTTAAAATATTTATATACTTTAGAAGGAAAGTTATCCATTAGCTGAAATTAAATGAATTTCCTTTAATCCTTTAGATTTTTTTCCCTTACTTAAAAGGAAAATGTCTTTTTCCCCCTTCAAGATTCAATGAGAGAATAAGTAAAAATAGGCGTTGGTTCAGTAGGAAACACATGAGAGACTGGTAGGTGAATTATTCATCAAACTGAAGTGAAGAATCATAAAACTAATCAAACCAGTCTAGCACCATCACTTGGCAGGGGACAACACATTTGGCCTGATCAGAACTGTTGTATTTGAGGCTGCGTGTAGTCGTGATCTACTTAACTACATGGAGACAAGACAGAACGGGAAGACCTGCAACCTGAAACTGGGCACATCTGCTAGGTTTGGACAGGGTCTGAGGATGGCAGCTGGCGAGGAAGGCGTAGATGGTCAGGGATGAAGGTTTCAGAAGGGAGTCCAGTCTGAAAGGTAAGATGCTGTATGCTTTCTGACTGTTAGATCGTGGAATATCTTTTTCACTGCCACATCCAAAGTAACTTGATAGTGCCTGTTACATAGTAGTTGCTTCAGAAATATTTAAAATAAAAAAAAATAAAAGAATAAATAGACATCTAAAGTCATGGCAACACACACCTCAGTCTCAGGTAACACATTATAGGCTTCTCCATACTAGGCAGATGCATGCCAAGGGAACTGGCTAGATGAATTGATCCAATAAAAGGGTGATATTTCCTCTGATCAATATGTAAATAGGCATGATCAACTCTGAATATCTCCATTTCCATAAGAAATAACTGTTTCTAAGTTCTATTTTTCCCCACCACAGTGTCCTGGTAATGACAAAGTTAACTTTTTGGGGGGTGGGGGTATGGGAAGTGCTTTTATTAATTCATTTAATCCTCGCCAAAACAACTGTACTATTGTCTTTAATCACTATTGTCCTGGTAATATTGCCAGAGGCTTGGGGAGAGTTTGTTCAAGGAGTCTGAAGGTATCAAATCACCTAGAGTGAAATTATTCAATATGTGATGGAAGCTTAATAACTTTGTATGGCAAATGCCCCCTGATTTTAATTACAGGAAGTCCTCACATAAGGTCACATATTGGTTCTGGACTTTATATGAAACAAGGAGTAAGGAAACCAATTTACCATAGGCTAACTGATAACAAGGAGAGATAAGTTCCCAATGTGTCTCATCAGCTTTGTAACGAAATGACATTGAATGAACGGATGTTATTCAAGAACCTACTGTACATTGCCAAGGACCTACCCGACTACATACATAGCCTCACAGTGGTTACTGTAGACTAATACTAACTATCAAAGGCAAAACGATCAAAGAGTTGAATTCGAAGCAGTTTGCAGAAAGTAGTCTTATCTTTTAAGTCCTTTGTTAAGTATAGAAAGATAGAGTGAGCCAATGCTGAGTAGTTTGCTGCATTTAGTAACTTAGTACATCCGACAACTCTTTCTTGAACTTGGAATTATATGTTGCTCATGGTTTATCCATCAGCGTTTTCTTACAGTCTCTCTAGAGAGTGCTGAGACATTAGCATCATCCTCGCAAGAAAAAGAGAGCACGTGCATGAGCCATTCCTTCTTGCCTGTGCCAAGCTAGCTCTGTGCTAAGTGCTTTCCACATAACACATAGTTTAGTTTTCAGAACAACCTTGGGAACTAAATATAACACTCCTGGGTTTTCAGATGAAAAAAATGCAACAAAATTAAGTATCTTGGTGTCTTAAACAACAAACATTTATTTCTCATTGTCTAGAGTCTGATAAGTCTGAGATCAGGGTGCCCACAAGGTGGGGTTCTGGTGACAGCCCTCTCCCTGGTTTGCAGATAGATGGCTGTCTCCTTGCTGTGTCCCAACAGGGCAGAGAGAGAGGAAGCGAGCTCTCTTTGTTTCTTTTTATAAGGCCACGTATCCCATCACGAGGGCTCCAACTCCATGACCTAATTACTTCCCAAAGGCCTCATCTGCAAATACATTGGCCATTAGAGCTTCATCATATGAATTTGGAAGGGACACAAGCATTCAGTCTATAGCACTTGCCAAAAGCACCTAAGCTGAGGTAAGAATATTTTGTTTGCAAATCCTCAATCTGACTGAATTAAATGCAGATTTACTGTAAGAAACTATTATATTGCCTAGCTATTTCTATATTGTAAGAACTTACTGCAAATATAAACAAGAAGTGCTGCATTCGAGCTATTGATTAGTTCAAGGTTGTCCTCATTCTCTAAAGAGCTGCAAAATAATGTGCATTCCTAACCAAAGTACTGATTTCCTGTGGAAAAAATAATTGAGGTGTGTTATATTTAGAGAAGTGACATGTTCATTCTTATCAAAACATTTAACTTTCTTCCATGTGTTATTAGTGCTTTGTATCTGCTCACCTCTTTAATGTCAAAACCCATACCAGGCTTCCTAACACAGCATTTTGGCTTGTAATTTTTGCCTATGATACACATCATGTGACCATGGGAACTCTCTGTCTTTTAGAAAACAGTGTGATTTTCCTATAAAAAGTACCTTTATGGATGCAGAATTAGAAATGGCTTATAGAGGATTTGACTTCTTCCTGCAATTTTCCTTAGCTCCTCCATAACCAACTACAAGTGTTCCTAGGTTTTATTCCATGGGTTGTGAATTGTGATCTTTCAAATTTCTCCTTTTTCCAATATTTGCTCTGACCTTGCTTTGAGAAAGGGACTAGAATCTGTAGGGCTGGGTAGGTAAGGGTGGCTGGCTCCTCAGAGTATGTGATTAACATATTCTGTCTTCTCCAAGCAATGAACGAAATGTTGAGAAGGAAATTGAAGCCTCATAAGAAGGAAAAGGTAGAGAAAAGATGGAAGAAAATATGCATTTTTGGCACATTAAGTTTTATTATTTCAAAAAAGGTAAAAATGCAACTGAAACACACACACAAAAATGATTTGTGCAGTGTATGGAGAAAGAGCTGTGACTGATTGAACGTGTCAAAGGTGGTTTGCAAAGTTTCGTGCTAGAGATTTCTTGCTCCACAGTTGGGCAGACCAGATTGAGATATTAATTAAGAACTATCAACATGATACCACGTGGAGACGAGATACTCAAAATATCCAGATCAATAACGTTATTGGTGAAAATAAAAAAAATGTGTCTTTTATTTTAAGGAAAAACCATACAGACTTTTTGGCCAACCCAGTAAATGCAAATATCTCCATCACTGTTTGCCTATAGTTCTTCCCTGGGGCTTGAATCTATAGGGCCGGGGAGGTGGGAACGGGTGGGTGAACGGGGTATATGATGTTAACAGTCTGCCTTTTCTAATCCTGATTCTCTATCAATTCATAAAACATGCATGTGTAGTTTCCACACCCCAGCAATTTATCAGATCTGCCACACATGTCTGAATCGCAGTGGGGGACATAACTGAGTCTCAAAACTCCTAGATATGAATGAAATAAGGACCCCAAGTTTCTCTCTACCTCTTTGAAGGTGTGTATGTATAACCCCAGTGCATTTTTGATGTGCCGGATTTAATCTAGAGTAAGTAGGGCCTTCCTTCTTTTAAAAGTACTCTGCAGCCTATTTCTTTTATACAAACTATGCCTTAGGTGAGGAGAGCAGAGATAATTTGTAGCTCTGTGCTAGGAAGGAGCCAAAGAATCAAGACAGTTTTATGTAATCTTTATTCCTCTCCACAGGCTGAAAACCACTGCTGCTTGGGTTGTTCTATCCTAAGCCAAGAACGACTTGGGCCAGGTGTCTCTCCTGGTTCTGTGTGTGTGGTCAGGGAGCGGGGATGGGAGGCAGAGCACTGAGCCCTTCAGCATCCACAGCTGAACTAGAGAAGTTTGGTTGCCTGGATTGTCCAGAGGCTTGTAGAAGGATAAAAACCCATTGCCTGATTATCATTCCTGCACCACTATCTCATTTAATCATCAGATAAGCTGATGAGGTAAGTGGTGTTAATAGTCTTCTCTTAGAGATGGAAATGGAGGTTTAGAGAGGTCAAATTACCTGCCACATGGGACTTGAGCTGGTGGGGGAAGGAGGGAAGCTTCAAACCAAGGCTTTTTTCCTCTGGAGCCCCTTTTCTCAACATTATAGCCTGCAGCCTCCACTGATCTCTCTCTTGTCTGTAAGGGGGAGCAATGTATTGTTCTTCTAATAAAGAGATATTTGGTGGGGGGAGGGCAGGAGTGGAAAGGCATTCAACCAAATTTACTAAGTCATATAACTCTTATCTAATTCCTAAGCATTTTCCACTAAAAAGTTGCTTTATAAACAGCAGAGGCATCTGCTTTTTAAACCTGGCTTTTGCCAAAGATGTACTTTTAATTTTTAAACAGTCAGGTCATTTATTATTCTCAATGTGTGAAAACAGTAAGATAGTTATAATAAAACAGCTCTCTCGTGGTTTCCTTTCAAGAAGTTAACATTTACTATCTAGAAAATAAGTCTGTGCTTATGAAAGTGTGCTTTAAGAGTTTTGGAGCACAAAGAAAATTGCTTTGATACTTGAATTCTTAGGAAGTTTATCCCAAATCAACAGGTACTTCTAGGCTCCGTCAATATTGGAATTGCACCTTCCCTTTCCTCCAAGTGAAGGAACGTTTACAGAGGGAGAGAGGTCTGTGTTTTAAGAGTGCTAAAGTAACAGTTCTAGTATAATTTTTGTCACTTGGAAGTTTATTCCTTCCTTCTATAGATTACAACTCGATAATCTCGGTTGTTTTGTAAAATGTATTTTTAGGATTGTATATCATACTCTGATCTCTTACACACACCCTGGTATCACAAACTTCTTTTCCGGGGAGAGAGGAGGGGGGGACGGACAATCCTTTCCCCTTGCTGCCTTCTGATTCTCTTTGCCACGGAAGCCAAAAGAATAAGCCTTAGTGAGGCCCGGAGGTCATCCGCCCCTGCCTTTGTGCCAGGACAAGCAAACTACCTAAGCCAATTACTAACCGGTTTTTTAAAAAACCTCCAATCAGAGAGAATCCACGACTTTTTTTTTTTTTTTTTTGTGAACTGTTGCTCCATTCAGCTGCACACTCCAAAAGTCTTTCCCTATCTCTCTGCACCCTTATCTCACTGTTCTATTTTTTTCCTCATTTGCATTAACCCTTTCTCACCTTTTTTGAACCTCCAGGCCTCCTCAGCAGTGGTGGGAGACAAATGTTTCTCTGCAAACGGTCAAGACAGTAAGGTGAGTTGTAGTCCTAGGGACCCTGGTGCTTTGATCTCCAGCTAAGTGGGATGGACAGTGGGGTGGGGTGATAGCATTCCTCATTTCAGAAGGTATTTTATTCTGTGGCTGAGCAAACCCTCTCAATTCAACCCTGAGACTGACACTTTTGAGTCTGTTTCCAAACAGGACACTAGAGGGCTCCCAGGGGTTAAAAATAAGTGGAAAATTATTTGAATGAAAGCTGCTCTGTACGGCATTTGCTTTTGCAGAATTTAAAATTAAAGTTTATTTCCTAAACAATTTGTTAAAAAAAATGTACCTGTCTGAAAATTGGAATATAAACAACCAGTTTGCCAGCAACTGGAATTGTTTTGTTTTGGGTTTTGGGATTTTTTTTTTTTGCTTTGTAATCACTAGTTTTCAAGGGAGCTTTTAAAGCCGAGCTGATATATCTGAAATGTGGAACACTCTTGACCATGAAATATGCTCTACTTACATGCCTCAGCCTTTAAAAGTTCTTTGCATTAGAGTCGGGGATTACATTGTTTCTGGAGCCAAGCATGGGGCCAGCTGTGTAAGTAAGGTTGCTTATGGTTTCTTCTTCTTTTTAATAACATGAAAAAAAACAACCCAGAGCAAGAGATCTTTTATTTTCTTTCAGCTGACTTTGGTGGAAAGAAAAGGAATAAAAAGCGGTCGGATTTGTGTGTTGTGTTTCTGTGTGGGTGTGTGGCAATAAATGTAACTGCTTTTAAGTTATATGGGCATTTATGGCTTTTTATCATAATAACTATTAATGTAAAGTAATGGAACATTATGAAGAAAAATTGTAGTGCTAGATTAAGAGAATACATTTCTGAACTTGAATGCTAGTTATTTAGTTAACTAATTAATGCAGGACTTAAAAAATAAATATGGAATAGCTGTAGATTTTTTTTTAAAACCATCTATTACTTATTTTTGATTATTTCTGAATTTCAAAAAGGAAGACACTGGATTTGTCAAATTTTAATGCTTTTCCTTTAGAATCAAATTAAGTGACTCTAGTTACAAGTTATACAATATTCTTGGATTTTTGTGGCTTGTCCTCACTAGTTTATACTGACTATCAATTTATACGTCTATCTTGTTTCTGGTTTTTATACTTCATTAAAAAAAAAAAACATTTAGTGGTGATATTTATGAAAGGGAGGAGTCACTTTTTCCCTTCACTCTTGTAGAGGAACCTAAGGAGCAGGAGACTGTGACTCAGTTAACTCTGTTTCCATTCATTCCCAGAAACAAGCCGCACTGCTCCTCGGGGAGGCTGATAGGAGTTTAAAAGGTCTGTTGTGGCCCGTGTCACAAACATTCCCAACCCCATCACCAACCCTTTACTTCCATCTCTGCCCACTGTAAACCACGTAGACACCTACGCAAAGGCGACAGCTGAATTCAGGAAACCATGCATCATGTCACCAGGAGACAACTGCAGACTTTAAACTCTGTTCAACATGTGGATGCGGCAGAGAAATGACCTGTCCAGACAAGCCAGGGCAGCTCATAAACTGGTTCATCTGCTCTCTTTGCGTCCCACGGGTGTGTAAACTCTGGAGCAGCCGCCGTCCAAGGACCCGGAGGAACCTTCTGCTGGGCACTGCCTGTGCCATCTACCTGGGCTTCCTAGTGAGCCAGGTGGGGCGCGCATCGCTCCAGCACAGACCCGCAGTGGAAAAGAGGCCCCACCAGAGCCCAGACACCGCCGAGGCACCCTTCCCTGAGATACCCTTGGATGGTACCCTGGCCCCTCCCGCGTCCCAGGACAACGGATCCACCCTGCAGCCCAATGTGGTGTACATTACCCTACGCTCCAGGCGAAGCAAGCCCGCCAATATCCGTGGCACGGTGAAACCGAAGCGCAGAAAGAAATATGCAGTGGCATCTCCAGCCCCGGGACAGGAGGCTTTGGTAGAACCATCCCTTCAGCCGCAGGAAGCTGCAAGAGCAGCTGATGCTGACGTGCCCGGGTACGTCCAGAGAGAAAATCTGGCCAAGGTGGGGGAAAAACACTGGAGATTGATACGGGGTCCGGGAGCGCGAGTTGGGGGTTCAGATGTACAGCTGCCTAAGGCCAGGGAGAGCAACATCAGGATCTACAGCGAGAGCGCCCCCTCGTGGCTGAGCAAAGAAGACATCCATAGAATGCGACTGTTGGCCGATGGTGCTGTGGCGGGCTTCCAGCCAATGTCTTCAAACAGCCAAGTGCGCTTGCTGGTGTTCGAGGGGAGTGCCGCTGGCTCTGTGCCTGGCTGCGGCGCTAGCCCCTGCGGGCTGGTCAAGCAGCCTTTGGACATGAGTGAGGTGTTTGCCTTCCACCTGGACAGGATCCTGGGGCTCAACAGGACCCTGCCTTCTGTGAGCAGGAAATCAGAGTTCATCCAAGGTAACAGCTTCACATGCTTCGATATTTGCAGCTGTTGGGGTTTGGGGTTGATTTTTCTCTCTCTTTCTAAACGATTCTCTCCTCCCACGTTTCACATTTGGACAGCAGCAGCAGCAGCAGCGTCTCTTTCCATATGCTTGGCATTCTCTAGTTTCCCAGCTTTGGGAGGACAGGAGAGTTTCAGGGAAATGCTGTACTCAACATGCCTACAGTGTATCAACTTTGCTCCGCGTTTCCCTTATTGCACTTCCCAGTGGCTTATTAAATCTAATGAAAGCCAGTGGCAATTTGCATGATGAGAAAGGAAGCCAGGGTGGAGGCAAAGATCTTGTTGACAGACATATTATTAGGCAAGTTATTATGGAAGTAAGCAAAATTTTGTTTGTTTTCTAAAGTAAGGGTAGTGGGTTATCTCTCTTCAGCAGACGGAATCTTTTTAAGAGGCCCAGAGCCAGACCCCATTAGATTCAAATTCTTGATTTTTCACAATGGATTTAACCCCTTTATTTAACAAAGAAAATGAGACAAAAATAGATTATTTGCTCAGGATATATGCTGACTAGCCATATAGTTTTTTAAAGTCCATGACAATGGTTTATTGAGCCTGATTTCCAAGAATCTCTCAGGCGGCAAACATTTTGGCAGGTTCTGAGTATGTAACCAGTCACTTCCGTTGCAGGCAAAGAGCTGGTGTGGGGCTGTGCACTTGCCATACAATGAATATTCTCTCAGTCTTGAGGCTCTTCAAGGTTTGAATACAAACCAAAGTGAGTCAGTGGCTTGGGTTTAAAAGCAGAAGACTCCCAGAAGTTGCCAATGTGAATCCAGGCTCGCCTAAAAGGCTAAAAAGGAATCCAAAGAGATTGTAAACTCACAAGTTTTTCCTTATTCCCTGTTATCATGAAATGTAGTATTTTAGTGAGATTCCCATGGAGTCTGGACGGGAATGGATTGAAACTCTTGGCAGTGGCCGAGAAGTAAACTGGATTTCCAATGACTTTAGGATTACAATTTAATTTTAGAATTGGTACTTCTTGCAATACCAGTGATTGGCTTGGATAGATTTGGCAGTTCTTATTTACCCTGGTTCAAATCTAAGTGCTTCAGATTCATAGGTATGTTTTAATGTCTCAAGTTCACGGAATAGTCCATCATGATTTTGTGAATGTGAGATAGCCCCTCAAACTTTTAATCGAATGTTGGTATTTTTATTGGGTGTTCACTGTTTGCGAAGCACTGTACTAACTGACTCATATACTTCATACATGCATTGATTCCTATGGTTCTCATACACAGCAATGCTATGAGGTGGGCACTGTTATTATTTCTGTTTAGTAAATGAGAAAATTGAGGCTTATTTAGGCAAAGTAATTGACTCCCACAGCTAATGTTAATGACTAAGCTAGGTTTCGAGCCTAGGCCCAGCAAACTCTAAAACATAAGCTCTTAACCATTGGGCTTAGGTGACTAGTACTTACTTTTTGAACTGGAACTCCCTGGAGTAAGAGAAAATGTGGGTGGGCACTGAGACAACAGGCACACAATGAGGCTGTCCTGGGCAAAGCAGGGCATAGGGTCATCCTTGTTATGTTATACTGCCTTCCTTTCTATGCATCGTAGGACCGTGAGAAGGTGAACTCTGGAATGTATGTGGGAGCACAGTACCCTGTTATGTCCTTTCGCTTCCCAGGGGTGCTCCCAATGGGAGTTGGGAGAATAAAGTAGCAGGTGGGAGGCAGGGCTGGACGACTTGCATTTGGATTCACCAGCCACGTGTCCTGGAAATGTTAGAGTATCTCTGTGTGCCTCAGTTTCCTCAGCTGTAAATGATGGTGAATATACCTCCCTCATGAGGTTATTGTTAGTGAATACATCGAAAACATGTAGAACCAGTGCTTGTTATACAGTAAACTTTCAATAAATATTGGCCCTTTCTGTTAGGACACTAGCACATGAGGTATCAAGTTCATTGAGTTACTCACATCGCCTCCAGCCCTTACATATCTTTTCTTTAAGTGACAGACTAGGACCAAAACACAGGTCTCCTGACGGCTTAGTTAAGCTTTTTGATACCAGGATTCCACTTACATTATTTAATTCTCTGCTCAAGAATATCCAGCATCTTTAGGAATAAAGAATCAGTTGCATTTGATTTGAAGGAAGAGTTTGGAATCCCAATAGAGCCTAACCCTCCCTCCTTTCGGAAGTAAGTGATGATGGAAAGAATCCAACAAGTTTATATTGGTATGACTCTCAATGTGGTGAATTAAATATCTAAATTTATATCTCAAACAGTGTCAGATATTTTTTGGTTTCATAGCTTCTCTGGTTTAGTTATTTAGAGTTATCAAATCAGGCCAATTTTCTCAAGAGCCTATGACATTTGAGTATAGTTACGAGCACTCTGCACAGTATAATCCATGCATGTAGACTATTATACTGATGTAAGGCATACAATTAGATTGGTTCTAATCATAGCAGGAGATATATAGATAGTCTTGGGTTCTTGTTATCTTTCTCCATCCACCTATTTCTAGTCTTCCTGACTTGTGTCTTTTTTCCCTTGATTTCCACAGAAGTGTGTACCATATTTTGCCATGTATAATGCACACTTCTTTGTCTAAATTTTTGAGGGAAAAATAAGAATGTGCATAATACATGCGGGTAGTGCCTGAAATACCTTGTGTCTGTTCTTGTATTTTGTAATTATCTGTTACATAAAATTTCTTGTACCACAACATGTTCGAAAATAAATGCTAAAATTTCTTTATAATACAAAAAACAAGGATCTAAATATAAATAAAAATAGAATTAAAAAAATTAAAATAAAAGATTTTTTTTCTCCTGAAAGTTTGGACCAAAAATGGGGGTATGCATTATATACTGGAGTGCATTATACATGGCAAAATACAGTATTTTTCTTTTAGGGTCTTCCTATTCTTTTCTTGGTCCAAGCTTTGCTTTATTTTAACCTTCCTGTCCACCTAAGGAGGTGATAGTTTTTATCTAGTTACCCAGCATTTATTTCTGGCTCCTATATCATCACTTTGTATTATAATTCTTGTCTACTAATCTGTTCCTCCCCACTAGCCTCTAGATTTGTGAAGGCAGAGATATTTCCTATCTTGTTTATTGCATTTATAGATCCTAGTGGAGAGTCCGGCACATAGTAAGTGCTCAGTAAATGTTTTTGAATAATTCAGGAATGCATTCTTGGCTTGTTTCACTGGCTTGAAACAGTGAATCTATATTTATCTTCAGCTTCCAATACTCCAGACAAGTGCTACTGATTTTAGTCCGAAGTCCAGACCTGGATTTCTCCTAGAGGATCTTATTAAGAGGTCATTGTAGAGGTAATGAGAAAGGTCTTTGGCATCCTCTGTGTAATTCAAATGATGAAGTTTATAGAGCTTTTTCTTATAAAGCTCAGCAATATGGTCTGCTGGCCTCACACTATAATTAATTTGGTAAAGATTTTTCCATAGTAGGAACGATAAGATTAGGTTTAGGTATATATTTCCCTGATGATCTTTTAATATTTTAATATCTAGGAGATTGGGTAGCTAGCAAATCCTGGAAATTATCTTCTCTAAATGTTGTTTCTGTTCTCTATTGATTAACATTTGTGGAAATAAAGTCATACCTAGTACCAAGAACAGAACTAGTCTGTATTGTTAGTTGAATATAGATATTTGGCTTATCTCAGTTAACCTTTCCAAGAAACCTATGCAGTAGACATTTTTTTTATTACCTCAATTTTGAGATGAAGGAAAAGTAATAAGAAGACAGCTGGAATTCAAACCCCTGTTTTATAACTTCCAAGTCTGTCTTGTTTTCCCCAATCTCCTTCCCTCGACAGGTCATTTAAGGAGCCGTAAGGTATGTCTTCTTTCTCCATCACCACAACCTATTAGTATATCTAGTTATTTAATGTAACTAGAAACAGATGATTTACTCACTGGTCCACAGATATAGGCTGCTATGGAAACCTTTTTTTTTTTCTGAAGGAAACAACAGTCTTGATCATAGCAAGAGTAATACTGATGTTGCTATATATCAGGCACTGTTTTAAGTACTGTGTGAGCTTATTTCATTAAAATTTTACCAGGTGGGTCCACTGTGAGAGGCATTTTGTGGATGGGGAAGTAGAGGCCCATAGTAATTCAGGACATACCTTGCTCAAAGTCATATGAAGTGCCTGGATGTAAAATGGGTCTGTTTTATAACATGAAAAGGAGGTGTAAGAGAATCAAATACTATGATTTGAATGATCTCCCTGCCCCCAGCCTCTCAGGTGCAGCTTTCTGTTGATTCAGTCCACAAATAGCCCCAGTTATAAAGTTTATCTTCAGCTGCCTTTTGTTTGTTTGTTTGTTTGCTTTTTACTTAGTAAAATTGACCTGGGCTATCCAATCAGCACAGAGCCATAAGCGTGGGTTAGTCTGAGATAGGTTCTTGACTGTATAACAATGAATTCTAGTTGATTCTTCTTGAATATATGTGAATTTAGTGGAGTTACTGGCTTTGTATTGTTTACCAGACCATTTTCTGACAGGTTTTAGTGACCCCGAAGATAACCCAGAAAATGAGAAAGGTGGACTCGGGGGAGGGCAGGGTTATAATTACGTAGGATGCCTGCAGTGAACAGTACTACAAAATCTAGCAATTATCCTCGGAGCAGAGTCTCATCCTATGCATGTCTTTGCAGGAAATGCAAAAGTATTTTGAAATATAGCATCAAAGGGCTTTAAAAAACCCATACTTGCAATAATGAAATCTTCAATTATGACTTTATAAAGTCTCCAGTGCCTATACTACATTTGTGTTTTTGTCTACTAAATCACTTAACACTCCTACACAACAGATAGTATTGATGCTATAAATATGGGAATCCTGAGGCTCAGCATGGTTATGGAATTTGCCTAAGGACACATGGCTAGTGAGTAGTGGAACAGGGATTTGTACCCATTTCTGTGTGATGCTAAATCCTCTTCATGTTGCTTTACCTCACTCTACCTCTCAAATATAACGTGATATAATTATGGGGCAGTGACAAAAACGTGCAAATGTAAGCATGGCGATTTGTGATTTACCGCCGTGCCAACATTTCTATTTAATTTTCTTTTTCAATCTAATAATTTAACATTGATAATATTGCTATGAGGTTTTGATTTTTGTTTTTAATGCAAGCCAATGATTACCAGATTTTCTTGTTTTAACAAAAACAATCACAGGCATGCTAATGTAACTGAACATATTAGCATGCTTTCTGCCAAACTATCCTTGCAAAAGCCATAAATCATTACAAAGGTCACGAGATACTGTATGGTTCTGGTATATTTAGATAATTATTTTAACAAGATATTTTAAAACATTCGTCTAAAACAAGGCAAAGTGGACTATGTCTATGTTAAAGTCTAGAATGTAGGAAAATCCAGTACTACTCTGTGATCTTCGACTTCACAGCTTTGCCAAAGCTGTCCCTAGCAGCCCACACTGTAATGGGAATGAATCCCAAGGGATATCACTTTGGTAGCATTTAAGCATTGTACTATTTTTCATGGCCCGCATGGAAGATGCATTATGTATGCTTTATTTTTAGGATGCTGCTTTATTGCCACAGAGCTGTCGTACTGAATTAAGGCAGCCTGGTTCCAGGAATTCTGTATGTCAAGGCTGCTTAGATGACATACTGCAGGCATCCTACTAACTTCCATTGAAATTCATTGTAGATCCCAAGTTGCCCACTATTTTCCAACTTGTATCGCCTCCTCTTATTATAAAGCAGGAGAAATACATAGTCTCTTCCACTCTGGAGCAGCTCTGTGAGTTGCTGGCACTGGTGCAGTTTCCTGAGCAGAGGGATGGCAGCTGTGTGCTTCATGTTGTTTCCGGCTCTAGGGTGAGGACAGGGCCATTTTGCAGGGAGTTATGTGAATAACCCAGGTGCCCTCACCACTTGGAAACACGCACAGACTTCAAAATCCTGGAAATCTTAGACATGTGTGCAAACTTTCTTACAATGTTTATTTGGGAGCACAGGAATCATGTTTTATTTTTTAAAATCTGATTGAAAGCACATTGTGCTCTTTATTCAGAAAAGCCTTAAGGGCATTTCTTTAGCCATCAAACTGAGCTGGTCAGCTCAATGCTTTCGTTTCTCAGCAAACAGAAGTTTTTTGAGCATCTGCTCCAAGCAGCTCTGCTCCAGGGTCCATGTGTTAGCTCATCACATACCTTCATAGACAGAGCAGGGCAACCTGCTAACTTTCTCTGTTGTGTCTTTGCAGCTTGTGCCCTGACCTCACGCATGGCTGGCACCAAGGGACAATGAATGGTTGAAAGAACTCACAACATAGAGGGCGCATGGGCCTCAGCTACATGCAAGTTGTTCCCTTGAGGTTTACTTGAACTATAGTGTCACCTTTATCCTTTTTTCTTTTAAGAAATATTTATTGAGCACCTGCTGTGTGCCAGCCATGGGGAAAAAAAAAAAAACAGTCAAGAATACTTGCCCCTGTGGAATTGACACTAGTTGGTCATGTGAGAGTTCAGTGGCCTGGAGGGAATCATCTCTTTGCCACTGATTTCAGATTCACTCAACACCAGGCTGATCTCAAGGTCATGACCTTTCTGTTAGAACTGAATCTGTTGCTGTCTCGCTCCCTAATGACAAACACAAGTGCTACGGGAGGACTAGACAGGCCCCAGGGCTCCCTCACACCTCAGTTAATGGGCAAATATTGGCGTTTCAGTCTAGTTCAGTTGTAATCGATAACATTTACCTCCCATGTGTGAGACACCGCTCTAGACCTGGAGAAGCTGTGTCGTCTTTAATTCAAATAGCTTTGTAAGTTAACAGCGTGGACGGGTGTATTAGTTGGCTAGGGCTGCCATGAGAAATAGCACAGACTGCGTAGCTTAAACAACAGAAATTTATTTTTTCACAGTTCTGGAGGCCAGAAGTTCAAAATCAAGGTGTCGGTATGTTTGATTTCTTCTGAGACCTCTCTCCTTGGCTTACAGATGGTCACCTTGTTGCTGTGCCCTCCCATAGCTTGTCCTCTGTGTCTGTATGTTCTCATCTCCTCTTCTTATGAGGACAGCAGTCAGATTGGATTAGGGCCCACCATATGGCTTCATTTTAAACTTACTTCTTTAGAGGACCTATTTCCAAATACGATCTCATTCTGAGGTACTGTGGGTTAGAGCTTCAACATGTGAATTTTGAGGGGACACAATTCAGCCTATAACTGGCAATCTAGACTTCTTGAGTTTGAATCCTGGTGCCACTACTTGATAGCTGTGTGACCTAGGACAGTTAATCTCTTTGTACCTTATTTCTTCATTAGCATAATAGGGATGATGAAAATAAAAATAATGCTGATGATGATTGTGCTTATGTCATACAGGTGTTATGAAAATTGTGTTGATAGATATAAAATACTTAGAACAGTATCTAACACATAGTAACCCTCAGTAAATGTTACCTTTTATTTTCATCCAGTTTCTAAGCTGATTCAGCTCTTTGTGATGTTTCCTTAGATTTTCTTAGTTTGTTTATCTAGATTGATGTTTACTTGAACTAAGTAAAAAACACCTAAAATTGTCAATTAAAGAAAGTGCTTGGAGTTGAAAGTGGATAATGCCAGTACCTCATTTGTGGAGTGCCAGGCACTCTACGTTCATTATCTCACTAAATTTTACAGCAGCCCCATACATCAGATACTCTTGGATGGATTTTTCTGGGGGAGAAAGTGGGGCCCAGAGAAGACCATGTGTCCTCTGATGGTCCACAGGTTGTGTGCAGTGGGACCGGGATGTAGATAACGGTTGGAAGGACTCCACAGCCTCGTTCCTCATCACTCGTGTGCACTGTCTTCCATCAGCCCTTCATGTGGCGTGCTTGCCTCCAATGGCTGAGGCCTGGGGCTTTCCCAGTTCATCCTATATCAAGATTGCAACTGCTTTCCCTCTGCCTTTTGGTCTTATTTTTTAATGTAGCCATGATGCTTACCTGTTTCCCTTCTCATGACAGTGGTTTGTTTGGTGTCAGGAGGAGAGAGCCTGTGATGTTCCCACCACCCCTGTTTTCACTGTTCCAGGGTCCCATAGAGTTATGGAGACCTGGACAAGGACAACTGAGCACAAGCTGGGTACAGCGAGGGCGTGGAAACCTGCGCATCCCACCTCTGTTTCTCAAGTTGCTCTCCAATCCTTCCCAGTTCATTGAGAGTAAGGACAGTGAAATCACTGCTTACTAGGATGGCACACCAACCAAACTTTTATTCAGAGCCCATTGACTGTCCCTGAGAACCAAAGCGCTGTAGATGAAAATTGGGGGATTCTGAAAAATTCATTCATTCATTAATCACAATTTTGCATACTTGCTTTGGCTTAGACATATGGAGTTGGAGATCCATGGATGATTTGAAAATGGTCCCTGTTTTCTCCAGGCTCTCACCTTGGAGGGCAGGATACAGCTAAGCAAACCCATTATGCAAGAAGGGTACAATAAGGACCTCTGTGGAGATATTTTTAGGAGAATTTTGCCCAGTGTGTGTGTGTGTGTGTGTGTGTGTGTGTGTGTAAAAGGGTAGGTGGGGGGACTGTAATAACTTTTAGGAGAGGTAGTGTCAGAACTGGTTCTTAAAGGTCACTGTGGGTGGTGTGACATGGAGTAGGTGTAGGAAGGGTGAAAAAAATAGATGTGTAAAAAATGTGTGAAGGCAGAGTGTGCTTAGCAAAATGCACATAGTTCTGTAAAAAAGAGATGAGGGCTGTGGGGGGTTGTGCGTGAGGCTGAGGTTAGATATAGTTGTGGAGAGTGGGTGGGTTTTATGTCATGTAAGGACACGGTTATTACCTTGCTGATAATGGGGAGTTATTGAAGGGTTTTTAAGAAGAGTAGTGATGTTATGAGCTTTGCACTGTATGAAGGTCACTCTGGTCAGGAATTCATGGTTCCTTTATCTACATTAGTAAACCATGAATTGCCCCAGACTGGGCCACCCTGATGTGACCAAGACTTCGTTTGCAAAATGTGATTGTTTGTGGAGCCTGGCACAATGACTGCTTCATCACCACCCTTTGAATTCAAGTTTGATTCCTGTTTTTTTTTTGTTTTTTTTTTAATGGAATATTGAGGTAGGAAGCTTCTGGGAGTTTCCATTTACATAGTTGAAGTCCAGGGCAGACCTAGAAAGCGGAAGTTCCTGTTGTTAGTCAAAGGTTCAGAACAAAGAAGGATATTTTTTTTTTCATTAGAATTGATGATTTAGATTAAGTAGTTTGTAATGAAGGAAGTCACAAGACCTTGTCTGCTTCCTCAGCTCCACACTTAGCAAACTCCTGAGGAAATATGGAGATTATTTTAACTCAGCTCAACCTAGAGAAAACAAATTTTGAAGTGAAAAACTATTAGATAAGTAAATATGGTTATTTGTGTTTGTTTGGAACGAGGTATTCTAAATCACCCAGAAATGTATTTCTAAGACAAGTTCCTATATCCGAAACTTGGCTGGCTGTGTAGAATCTATACATGTAAAATTTGTGGAATTCTGCCTCTTAACCACCTATCTCTTTTTTAAGTCAAAATCTGAGCATAGGTTTGGCTCTTTTTCATATTTGACAGTGCTGCATTGTATATATTTCATTGGGTGGTCACAGAGCCCTGCCAAACTGATTTGGAAGGTATTCTTTGCCCCTGAAGGAACCCTGTGCCTGGGTCAGGGTGGCTGAAGGACTTGGCTCAAGTCCTGGGGAGACCAGCGATGGGGTCAAGGATAGAATCAACATTATGACTTTTTCTTTCCCTCCCTGCACTCTCAGCTCCTTCTTAGCAGAGGTTCTCCTTATTAACTGGGGCATTTCACCACTTTGCTATTCAGGGGCATTGCATTTCTTCATTTCTTGGCTTTACACTGAGAGCTCAGTTTTTATTTCAGTCCTTCAGTTGTTCCCATCAAAACACTAATTAAATGGGCAAATAGCTCATTTGGTCATCATTGTACATGTGCCCTTACCTGTTTTACTGCATTGGAAGCTCTCGAAGAACTGGGCTTCCATTTTCAGTATGCCTCACTCTGAATTCTTTTTATCTGAAACACAGGAACCCAATAGGTCCACTTGAAGACAATTAAAGGACAATTGCATATACTTTTTAAAATGAATATAAGTGTGTTAACAATACTTAAAACCTGACTAGGAGTAAAATTTCACCTAATCCTTCACATTTACTCCACCCTCCAGGCTGTTACAGAATCTTGCATTCCTATTTTCCCAGGGCTCACATTGACGAACTTGTTCACATTCAACAGCTCTACGCCAAGAGATCTGACCTTCTTATTCACTTCAGTCTAATACTTTTATTGCCAAAACCCTACTGCCAAAAAATAGAGCAAATAGTATTTAAGGGATCCCTAACAGCTGGACGCCTGCTGTGCTGCCATTGGAGTTCCATCAACATCAGCAGTTGCCTTTATCAGTTAGAGACCTGCAGCAGTAAGGTTTTCCTGCAATCCGCTGGACAGCTGGACAGTGGCGGTGGAACCCGCGGGAATTTGTTCCCTAGAACAAAGATGAGCCTCACATGTGAGTGGCCCCTGCTTCCTGTAGTGGCTTTTGTAGCGTTGTTTTTAACGAAGGGGACTGAGCTGGACTGTCACTTTCCTTTTTTGCCTTGTTCACAAGGAGTCCTGAAACTTGGCCCACGTGATAGAAGAGTTTTGATTTCAGTGCCCAGGCCACTTTTTCCTTAGTTTTGTTCAGTGACAAATCCAGACTGACAGGCACAAGTCATGCCAACCTGTTCAGCATCCACGTACAGTTCCACAAAACCAGTCAGCTGGTGTTCAAAGTGAAGGGCATTTCATGAAACCAGGCAAAGGAGTTCATTCGCAGCGAATTTTCACATTTATCTTCTCAAAAGGATGTCTTTGATGATTTTGAATAAAAAACAGCTTGGTAGAACACTGAAATTCAGGGAAAATATTGAGATTTTGGGGAAAAAAATTTGACTGGCAAGTCTCATTTTAAAAGACAGCTGGGTCACCTTTAATTCACTTGAACACCCACGGAGCTTTTAAAACCTGCTTTCTCACCACACTGACAGTTAGAATTTTACCTCTTCACTGTTAAGGTTTCTCTAGAGAGTACATTACTGCATCATTTTGACAAACCTGGATGTGAAGAGATGAATGTGCCTCGTCTCTGAAAGATTTCAGGGTAAGTTCCTTTAATCCATTTCCAGTTTTCAGAGGCTATTTTTCTGTCATCCCTTCAGATCTATCAAAGTTCAGTTAATTCTTTTAACAGCCATCTTTTATGAAAAGTGGAATTCTTACAGTAGTACTGTTAGGTAGCTGAGAGGTGACTAAGAAAGGATCCAGAGCCAGAAAAATGCAATTAAGGGTTTTTATTCAAGGTGAGGCAGGACACTGTGATCAGGCAGGCCAACCACAGCCCCAGGGAAAGGGTGGAAGGGCTTTTAAGGTGTGTAGCAGAGTGAGTCCCCCTGCTGATCTGCTCCAGGTGTCCTGGGTATCTGATCAGGGAGGGCTGATTTTATAGCAAGCTGGAAGGAGAGGGGAGGGGGCAGTGAGGACTCAACTGGTTTCCAGCAGGATGCTTCTGACATGGGGAATCTCTTGGTCAGGTATTTAGCTGGTGACGTATACCTTCTTTGTTCCAGCATAGGCGGTGGGTTAGGTCCATGTCTCAGTACATTCTCACAAGTACTCCTAGCTCTGAGGTCTGGAGTCCTGACTACTATTAGGATCTCAAGGGCCATATGTGTGGATACAGAGCAAGCTGACCAGAGTGTCAAAAGGCCCCAGAGCCCTGCACCCCTGGGGGTTAACGTGAAAATTTCTGCTCCCCCTGCCTTTCCCTCATTTCTGTAAATCCCCTTTTGCTGAGGCACACTGATTCCAGCAGGGCAGGGTGGAATGTCTTTATGTGAGAGCTTCAAAATATTTTGCTAAGGGAACATGAAAGGGTGTAGAGAAAAATAGAATATTAATTGAAAGTCAATTATTCCTATCAACTGAAAGCTCCCTTCGGTAGTTGGAGGACTTTTTAAACAATAGTATAGAAAGTGTACTGTTCAAAAAGTTGATGATCGGAAATAGAGAAGTGGTCAGTGAAATACCGTGTCCTTGTAGACTAGATGTGGGGTTGATACACTACAGTCTGTAGACAAAGTGGGCCCTCTGCCTGTTTTTGTGTGGCTTGTAAGATACTTATGGTTTCTGACATTTTAAATGGTTGAAAAAGAATACTACTACTACTATGACACTTGAAATAAAGTTTATTGGAGCACAGTCAAGGCCGTTTACTGATATAGTCTCTTTGCTTTCATGCTACGACAATTGAGCACTTGCATAGTTGAAGAGCTACAATGGAGACTATTCAAAGTGTGGCCTTCAAAGACTCAGATATTTACTGTCTGCCCTTAACCAAGTTTGCTTGACCACTGGACTGGATTATGTATCATACTTAAAGTGACTCTATTCAGAAACATTTCATTGTAGGAGAAATGCTTATGATACAATATTTAGTGAAATAATTATAACAAACTGTATATAAAAGATGATCCCAAATAGTTTATTTTCTTGGCATAATTTTTACCTCTTCCCCCTGGTGGAAATGTAAACTTTATGCAAGAAAAAAAAAGCATTAGTTAATTGATATCTACAATAGTGCTTGGTACATAATAGATGCTCAATAAACAAAAAAAGGCCAGTTGAAGACTATAAATTATTTAATTGTACAATGTGTATATATATAATAATCATTATAGCAAAACCTTCCTGGGAGATGCACATATGTTGGGTACCAGGTAGAGAATTTTAAGTGTGTGAACCCTTTTATCCTAAGACAGTCCTTTTGGAAGGTACACTTATCACCTTCATTTTGCAGAAGAAAAGAGCAAGGACAGGTTGTAAACTTGTTTGATGTTACAAAGCTAAGAAGTAATGTGACCAGAATTGAAAGGTCTGTTGGATTCCAGAGTCTGAGCTCTAACCATAACCTATACTCCTTAAATTTCTAAAAACAAAAATTGAACTTTCTCACCTGTCTTTCAGGTGAGAAAGAAAGCGATGGGAAAATACCAGAGGGAAATACCCAAATGACAGAACAAGTAACTGGGACAGGAGATTACAGTGTTTGTTTTCTTAGCTACACATTTTAATGTTTTTGGAGGATTCTTGAAATTAGTAGGTTTACTTTTAATTATTTTTAAAATAAGAAACAAATGTTTCTAAAGGAAAGGAAAGGCGCCCAGAGGGTTGTTGATGAACTATTTCAATTGTTTCCGTAGATCATTTCCTTGTTTCTATGAGGGTCTTAAGTGAATTGCTGAGGAGACTGTGCTGGCTTGTCTCCTGAGTTGATTTGTGGTGTTAACCTTCCGTATCAGGTTTCAACTCCCTTTGAATACAACATCCTAGCCCTGGGAATGCAAGTGCTATCTCTAACTGGGGCCCAAAGACACTGACTGATAGCGCTTCTTGGTGTTTATCTTCAGAAGTCTGAAGTACCCATGTCTTTGAAAGCTGTGTTTTGTCTTCTCGTACTTGGTTATACTGGTCTATGGATATCTCCCGCTGCATAATGGACTGTTTTTGCCTTCAGTGTATTCTTATTATTTTTAAAATTGGCATAATGTTTGGAGTACCCTCATTTAAAATTACATTTATATCTAAGAAGATAATTAGGTCCCAGTAGTCCCAAATCATTCAACCAAGTAAAAATAAAAGAAAAAAAAGAGAGAGTGGCAGTGTTAAAAATGAAGTTCTCTATGGTTTATGTTTTTTGTTTTTTTCTCTGTTTTTAATTGTATGACAATGACTGTGGCATATTCTCCACAATCTAAAGGGCTTTTCACATACCCTGGCCTAAACTTCAAGGCTAAGAAGAGAAAGATTTTATTTTTTTTTTTGAACAAAAATAGAATACAGGTGGTTAGAATAATTAAGTGGAAGCTGTTAAAATGACTGAGGTCACTGTTACTCCAAATTCAAGAGTGATTAGATAAGACCTCTGCAAGAAGGCAGGCAAGCAAGGTGGGAAAACGAAAGCCATGAACAAAATGGAAAAGTTATATTTTGACAAGCTCTTAAGTTATTTCAAAGGGCTTTTAAAAATTCCTCTGTTGTGTCTAGACATTCCACTCATAATTCCAGAGGCTTCTGTTGCCCAGGCCTGCTGAGAATGAGTTGAGGGGGCTTTCTCAGATCTTTGCTACTTGGTTGTTGGTTTGTTTTCTTCCCCCAAAGAGCGTCATTTACATTTTTTAGTTATAAGCAAACCTGTTCAGTGTCACTGCTTGGTGACTTTATTTGGTAGAAATGGGAGCTTGGCAGTGCTGTTCACTGGTTTTAAGCTGGAAGTGTCATTCAGTGGACCCTGTCATGGTCTTCCCTGTTTATTGTGACTTCAGTCAGGCTTATCCTCTTTATGCAGTTCAGCAGTGAAATTTCTAAATGATCAAGGGGGAGACGAAAACAATTTGGGTGGCAGATATTTTGAAAAATCGTCTCTACACTTGCAGTTGGAGAAATGCCATTGGCTTAAATGCACTTTGTGAGGCTGTATGTGAGTACATGACCTATTTATTGCTGAGAGCACTGATGTTTCCATCAAAAAAGAGAAAAGACACTCTTGCTTTCTTTCTTTGGAGATTATAGTGACTGGTGTGAACCATACAATTTCGCTGTTAAATTTGCAACTTCTAAAAATTCTTCATAATGCAGCCTCTGAAAATCAGACAGTTGTTATTACAAATAGAGAGCAGCTCCACTCAGACACTGAATAGACGATTATAAATGTCTGGAATCTTTCCTTTTTTGTGGTGCCTACTTTTAGATGTGGAATGAAACCACATTAACCAGAGGACGTTGTTATTGGTGGTTAGTGGCCAATTGCTGCCACATCTATAAAGTATCTTGCTTAAAATTTTTTTTGATGGTCTAACAATACCTTTCCGTTTCATAAGACTTCTATCAGGAAGCATCGTTGAGGTATAAAATATTAAAGCCTCAGAAGACAAAGAGATCATAAAGCATCATCTAATCAAACTCTCCCATCTGGCAGGTGAGAGGGTAAACTGTGAAAATGTGTGACTGCCCATGGGCGCGCACTGAGCGATAGCAGGCTAAAAGCGCATTTGTGTCTCCGTTTCCCTAGATGGCCGCCCATGTCCTGTCATTTTCTGGGATTCATCTTTATCTCCAACCAGTAATGAGACCCACTCTTCTGTCAAGCTCACCTGGGGGACTTACCAGAAGTTGCTAAAGCAGAAGTGCTGGCAGAATGGCCGAGTACCCAAACCTGACTGGGGTTGTACTGCAGTGCATCACCAGGAGTGGTCCAAGATGGCCCTCTTTGATTTCCTGTTGCAGGTAAGTCCATCAAGTCTAGTAAGTGCTTTTCTAAGACTAGCACTGAGTTATGTAAGTCTGACACTAAGGAATTTTCTGCCCCTTGAATTTTAATGAAACCAGAGTTGAAGTTCTATAATGCTATATTTGGTAAGTATAGTACCACATTACACAATTTTATGTCCTTTAGGGCAGGGGTCTCTGACCTCCAGGCTGTGGACCAGTACCGGCCTGGGGCTGTTAGGAATTGGGTCACATAGCAGGAGGTGAGCTTGAGTGTAATGTGCTTGAATCATCCCCAAACCATTCCCCTCATTACACCCCCGCCCCCAGGTCTGTGGAAATATTGTCTTCCATGAAACCGGTCTCTGGTGCCAAAAAGGTTGGGGACTGCTGCTTTAGGGAAATATTTAGAAATGTCTCTCAGCTCTTTTATTAATTTCTTAAGAAGCAACTCTTCAGTATTTCAATTTTGCAATAGTTATATTCATCATAAATATAACTTGTTGAGCTAACCCATGAACAATTTGTTTTTTCAATCCTCACTTGAGGACATGTTCATTGATTTTAGAGAGAAGGGAAAGAAGGGAGAGAAAGAGGGAGAAAAACATTGATGTGAGAGAGAAACATTGATTAGCCACCACTCACTCACACATGCCCTGACGGGGGAGATCTGCAACCCAGGCATTTGTCCTGACCCAAAATCAAACCTGTGACCTTTTGGTTCATGGGGTGATGCTCCATCCAACTGACCCTCACTGGTCAGGGTAACCCGTCAGCAATTCCTTAAAGTAAATAGTCTTACCCCATTTGGAAAGTGAGTAAATTGAAGCTTGGTGAGGTTAAGTAACTAACTCAAGTTCCTAAGACTGCTAAAAGCTGGAGCTGGGATTCCATGGGATCTGTCAATGTGTTAAAAGTTTGTCTTCTTTCCCTCATTTCTCACTGTGTTTCAGTAGTCAGTTAGCCACATAGCTTACAGCCAGCATATCCCTTGTTTTCTTTCTAGTAATTTTTTTTGCAAATATTTAATTAAGATTAGATGTTAGAGAATAATAAATATTGACCGTCTACATAACTGAGTGACTCAACATTTTATAGGTTTCTTATAATGCGTAACTCCTTTTGATAAAGATCTCATGATTCTGTCTACCCTTCATTCCAATTACCGCTTTTTTTCTTCCTCCATTTAAAAAAATCTGGATTTCTGTTGTTGTATTGTTAATTAGTATTTTGTGGAAATTTAGGACTATCTTAGGACATTTGCAAAACCTCCTCTTTGTGTATGGGTGTGACATTTCAGGAAGGAACTAAAGAGGGACACACATGTAGGAAGAAAACGAATTTAGTGCCGAGGCACAGCCTAGGGATTGGAAACTTTCAAGGGGAGAATGATTTATACTGTCAGTGCCGCAGAGTCACCGTCAGAACTGGGCTGGGAAGCGTGGGATTTGGCTTGGCAAGGAGGCAGTCAAGAGTCACCAGCTGCTGTTGAAGAGTCCAGCTGTGAGACCCAGGCCGGTCTTAAACACCCTCTCCATTTTACAGGTAGGGAAGCTGAGGCATAAAGAGGTTGTTATTACGAACAATGATAGGTCTGAGCTCTTACCCTCCTTGCAAGCTAACAAGTTAGCCAGCCACATGTTCCTGGATGCTAGCAGAAACAAAAGGCTCCCCAGCCAGACACAAATGACCTCATTACTCATGGCATAGCAGGTGGCAAGAGCATCATGGTCCTTTGCCCCTCAGGTCCCAGTGGGGTGGTACTGAATGGCCCTGGTGAATGTTGCATGTAGTGAGGATGTGTCACTGCTCAGAACTCAGAACTCAGGAAACTCCCAATCTTATAAGAGGCTGCTAGCAAATCTGCTTAAAATTTGCCCCAGAAGGAGATAGTTGCTCGGTCAGGAAACAAATCTGTCTTCCCTCTCAGAGAGAGGCACTTTTTGTATCTTCCAAGGCTGACTGCTATACTAACATACTTGTACAGATAATGTAGAATAAAACCTGATAGAAGAGGTACAGAAACGCCCTGAAGAATTGCTTTTCAACAGTCACCTAACTTGTTCAGTGTTATATAGCTCGTAAGTTCCCAAAAAGAGATTTCAGCAAGTTTGGCCAACTCTAGATTTCATGTTTTTAACCATTATTGTGTAACAACTGCCAAGTTATTTTTCAGTTACTAAAAAAAAGTTGGTGTGATAAAAATGCATTAGCAATAAAGCGGAGAATGAATGAGGATTTCCAGGGTTATATATTCACTATGTGGCCAGATGTTTAGGGAGGGTCAGCATAGACCTTGAAGTTCCAAGGATGATGAATAGGAGGTTGGAGAGGAACCCTGTGACCCTGGTAGTGAAGTCTTGAGGTTTGTAGCTGATGAACCTAAGCGCTAGCCTATTTTGAATAAGAGGGCAAACCCTTTCAGAAGTTGTCTCCAGTGATACTTGTTTTAACTCTGGAATCTTCAACTAATTCTCATCCTATCCTATCTTCACCATAGTTGAGGGAAGCTACAACTATCATTCGACCACTGAATATGTGTTTACACAAAGCTGCTGTGCATTTTACTGTAGAAAACAACTTGGGGGGGGAACAAAATAGTATAGGATTGTATACCCTTTGCCCCATCCCGAGTTTGATTTAAAAAATATATATATATTTAGTTTGAAAACTGTAGTGTATAAAACAAAAGGATAGATTTATGTAAGAATGACTGAGTGAAATAATCTAAGTTCTTATTGTTATGAGGTCAAAAAAGGCAGAGTACTTTGCCACAAAATCGCTAGTGAAGGAGGAGGAGTCGGAGCAGGGTTGCAGGCATCAGGGGATAAAGAGCATAAGGCAAAACGTGAGGGGGAACACGGGATTGGCAGCGTTCATGTGGTATTTGGGGCATCCTAAATATACCATTCATTTGAAGCAGAGCTATTTAGGGGAGTAGTGATACATTCTGCCTGGAAGGGATGTGATAGCACATGGAGGAAAAGAGCTGTTTTCCCAAGATGTGTGTTCATTACCCTGACTGAGCAAGAACAGGTTCCAGCTGAGCAAGTCTCCTTCTGAGTGCGACAGCTTTTATCATTGTGTCCATGTCTGTGGTCTTGAGGACAAACATGGGCACATGAATTATTATTATAAATTTTCAGCAAAGATAAATATTTCAATTCCTTAAACTAATATTATGATACTAACAATCTAACAATTATACTACCTTGCTATGTTCATGGCACTGTCCCAAGAACTTGATACTAAGCACTAAACTATTATTTTATTTAATCTGCCTGTCCACCTTATGAATAGACATTATTGTTATTCCTATTTTAGATTTGAGGAAATCTAGGCAAAGAGAAATGAAATAACTTGGGCAGGGTCACATAGCTGGTATGCAATAGAACTGGGAGTCTAACTCGAGATCTGGCTTAAGAGACAGACTTCTGAACAATGCTTTTATTTATTTTATGGGGGAATGGTACCATCATCATCCAGTTTTCCAAGTCAGAAATTTGGGAGTCACCTGGATGCTC
This sequence comes from Macrotus californicus, assembly GCA_007922815.1. Lineage (NCBI taxonomy): Eukaryota > Metazoa > Chordata > Mammalia > Chiroptera > Phyllostomidae > Macrotus > Macrotus californicus. The sequence goes on along the minus strand of VMDR010006584.1, from coordinate 826 downwards.
TGTGATACGTATCCACACATCCATAAAGTGATATCCTCAATATCACTCAAATCTACCTTGTAGGTATAACTTGTGTTCCTATCTTAGTTCAGGCTTTGTCATTTATTACCCGGATGACTCCCTCCAAGCCTCTCACCCTGTATGAGCCCAGATGACCTTTGGCTGCAGATCCTGGGCATCAGGCTGCTGCTGCCTCTGCAGGGACTGAGTCTATTGGTAGGTCAGTTCTTTTTGTAGTCTACCGTCTTGTTCCTTCTGCCTGGGGGAGGTGGGAGGGATTTTTCTTGGTTTTGATAATCCATGAGGAAGAGATCTCTGCAAGACTTTCCCAAACCTGTTCCAGTTATGATACAAAGACTGGTGTTTTTCATTTTGACTCTGGTTAAAAAGCCCTGGATCTAGATATTAGAAATGAATTCGGTTGTTAAAAGTTAATTTGCTTACTATTTACAAAAGCGTATCAAATTATATGCGGATGGCATCTGTGAGAAGGGACTTGTGCTTTTTCATCTATCCAACATTTGTTTACTTCCCACCGTGCAGTGGACAAAAGGCTAATTTCCTTCAGATGCTGCAGCCTTTTACAACTTCATGGGTGAGGTGTAAGAGTGCCCATTGGCCACTTTCTTGCCAACTTTGGGAAGTGGGAAACTAATTAATGTTTCTGTTGATTTTATGGAGGGTAATGGGGTCTTGTTTATATTGCAATATTTCCAGTGCTTTCATTATGAGTGAGATGGAAGGTATACATATTTTCAAATATTGATTATTTGTATTTTGTTTTTTATGACTTGTGTATTCAAATCATTGCCCTTTTATATTACAT
>VMDR010006583.1:11328-44812 GCA_007922815.1 Macrotus californicus | reverse complement strand
TTCCCCCGTTCTGCTCCATTAGGGTTCTCCCAATGTGATCCAATCCAAATCTATTACTTAATATATATCCAACAGTAACATTGCATAAATGTTCACTAGTACAATAGAAGCTAAATGAGCAGTTTCAGATAATTTAATTAAGTTGTAGGTCTTCTAATATAATTGCATAAGTATGTGAACTTTTAACTTGTGTTAACTCAATTTCCTTATGCTTTCATTTACCATTTGTTGGGGATATTACAGTGATTAGCCAAAGTCCTTCCAGCTCCTAATGTTCTCCATAAATTCTGATTTAAATTGACTGTCACTTTTTCACTATAATAAAGTAGATATTTGACATCTCAAAAAAGAGAACCAGTATAGTATATTATGTTGTGAAGAAGTGGGATTTTTTTCTCTATCACACAAAATCTGCATAAAATTTACCTTAATAAAGCCCATTAAGATTAGTCAGAAGGCAGTGGGTTAAGTACTACATATTCATAGACATGTTTATACTTTAGGATTTAAAAAAGGGTAGACTCCTAGGTACTCTTGGTATTGAAAACACAATGATATCATGCTCCCAGCTAATGGTGTATTTGGTGGCTTTCAATGTCTCATTGTTGAGTTTGTCAGCACTCAGGGAGCCAGGGTGGTGAGACAGGAAGCTAACTCCTATACTGCACTTCCGTTGAGCTCAAAGATGAGAGTCGGCTGTGTGGGCTAAGCTGAGACACATTGCCCATGCTGTCTCAGCTTAGCTAACTAAAGGGGCCAATGACGTCATGTGCTCTGCCACTTTTCAAGGAATATATTTATTGCAAACCCAGCCGTTTAAAAAGTAAAACTGTTTTCTCACAAATATATATTTATCCCAAACTCTCTTTAATTCCAACAAAATGACTCAGTCAATAAGGTTTTGTTGCCAGTTACTTCCTTGAAGTTATCTAGACATTTCAAAAATAGAGGCCTCAGTTCTGTGTCTGGAGAGCCCTAAAGAATTCAGGAATGGTAGCAGATATATCTTCCAGGTTCAATGCTGGACTTCCTGCACTGGGTGGAGCAAGAGCCCGTGGGGCAGCCAGAGCTGCTTGAAAAAATGAGGAAGGCTGGGGAGATAATGGTGTGCAGGGGGCAAGGCACGCCAGTCCCTCTGGCTGACGGTTTCCTGTAAATGGCTGTTTCTACAGAGTGTTTGGCATCACTAGAGGTGGCCTTTTAAAGCGCTTTTTGTGCATAAATGTGACCCTCCACTGTAGGACCTTTCTGGCACCTATTCAAGATATTACTTTAAGTAATAGTAAGATTAACTCAAGTTTATTGGGCACTTACTATATATTAAGCAATTTATAAGCATGCTTTTCATTTGTTCATACAGTGACTCTAGAGTTAGCAACAGTGAGGACCCCTGTTTGATAAATGGGGTACCTAAGGCACAGTGAGATTAATCAAATGATCAAAGGTGGCGAGCAAGGCAGCCCAACTTGGAAGTCAAAGTTCTTAGCCAGTACATGAAATTGGCCGTGTTACAGCCATGTTTCACCTGCCAGGTTGTGTTACAGTGAGGCTCTCCTGCGTGAATATTCATATTTATGAACACTGAATGCTATATCTTAAAATATGTGTTTTCTTATAACATAAGTAGCACATGATTGTAAAAAAATTCAGATGATGTAGACAATTCAAGAGAAGAAAATAAAGACTATTACTAATTTTGCTACCTAGAGATGACTAATTTTAGGAATTTACTCTATAGTCTTCAAGTCCTTTTCTATCCCTGTTTTCAAAATAAGAAATTAATTAGACTGAGTATGTTTTTTATAATGGTTGCTTGAATAATTTATCCTGAAGATCTTCCAACATCTTGAAATATATTTCTATAACATCTTTTAAAATATATCCTGGAATATGGTGATTTTGAGAGAAGTCAAGGTACAACCTTTGACAGCACCAAGTCTCCACCAGAATTTCACATGTGGTCTCTGCCAGAACCATCTTTATCTCCGGAGTTTTACATGGGGTTGTGTGGAGGGCAGCCGGGATCGGGGTGTTACAAGAACACGGCAGTGCTTGTACTCATGGACACTCACTATTCAGCTACAGACTCCTTTTTCTTCAGCTCTCTGCACTGTAGGGACAAGCCAATATTTTATATACAACAGCTTTTTGTAAATGAGTACTCCTTGGAAAAAGGATAGAAAAATTGGCTAGCGATGAAGTTGTGCGAAGCCCTGGGAACAGGGTTAAGGTTTCCTGACCTTTGGGTGGCAGCCTTGGCCACCCCAGTTTCTGTTGCCTTCCTCCCTGGCTCCGCCTGAGGGCTAAGGATGGAAGTGACATGTTGACAGAGGCCTCCCTGGTCAAATGCAATCAGGTTGATGGAAAGCTCTCAGAGAACTGAACGTGATTCTCCGACGTGGGCAGCCTGCGCTGGCCAGAGACATGACTGATGAAGAGTCACTCTGCACTGTGACCAGACAACCATTTCAACATCTCATTTAAAACTTCAGTGACTTCAGGTGGGTTTTAAATTATGTATTAAACTGAGCTTCCAAATATAGCTTTGGTGGAGCATCTCAGCGTAGTGTCTCTGAAATTTCAATGTGCACCAGCCACAGCTCTCATTCTCTTATTTGCTGGGCTGGTTGTCATTTCCTATCACAGTTCACTTTTGACTCTGGCATTCGAGTGCCCAGCAGTGAACTTTCAGTATTAAATCATCCTCTCCCCCCTTGCTCTTCATTCTTTGTCTTGAGCCACAAAAGCTGCCAAGATCTCCAATTTTCTTCAGAGGACATGAACTCTGTCTGCAATTTCGATGAAAGCACAAATTGGTACACATCGTCCAGTGGGGTACACTTAGCTCTATCAAACCTGCCTTCCAGTAGAGAAGCCTCGGTTATACTCTCACTAATAATCACTAATGGAATTTGTGGTGCTCACTGCAGTCCTCAGATTCGTCAAGGTCAGTGTCCAAAATACTCCCTGGGGACTTAGCTGCTGATGCCAAGAGTCAATCTTGGTACCTGAATCTCTTCTTAAACCCTCCCTTTCCTCCAGTACAGCATCCCATTCCTCCCCACCCTTTCTTCTATTCATTTCTACAACAAATAATTAATATTGAGCAAGTCCTGGTAGAGCAGCCTCCTAAATACTGACAAAATCCATTTATCTCTCTCCATTTCCATTGCCACTGGCCACCTAGCTCAGGCCACACATATCTGTCACTTGGACACCTGCTATAGCATAGCAACTTGTCTCCTCACATTGACACATTCCTCAACTCAGTTACCCATGATCATCAGAGTGGTCTCTTAAAAAGTGGAAATGAGGTCCTGTTGAAATCTTAATGTGACCCACGAGCAGGAAGGATATCGATACATCCTAGTTTTCTGAAACTACCAATTTTTGCTTGTTGTGATGATTCATAAGGTTTCGTCCACTCTCCAGAGTGTTCTGCTTTAGAGAAGAAATTACACGGTCACATTGCCTCTAGGCCTGACCTCACTGGCCTCCGCCCACCTCTGCAGATGGGCCTTTGGGAGTTAGAGCCACCGGGCCCTCACAAGTCCTGGGATGGGCCACGCTCTCTGCCACCCAGCTTTCCTGCTCTTTCCTGCTTCAGGAACACTTTTTAGATCCTCTTTCCCTTCTAATGTCTTCTCCTTCTTCCGACCCCATAGAAATAAGCTCTGGGCAAAGAGGAACTTGTGTCTCTTTAGACAACTGTATTCCAAGTGGTTAGAACGGTGCCCGACACCTAACAGGCACTGACTAAATATTGACCGAATAAGTGAACCTGAAGCATTACTTCCTTAGGGAAACTTCCCTGCCCACCCTCCTCCTCTCTCCCCAGAACATATTTGCTTTCCTCATGAAATGTTATTAAACCAGGTACTTTCTTTCAGAGCATTTATCTCAGTTTACGATCACACACTCATTATTTCACTAGACTTGGACTTCAAGGAGGGGGAGGATCCCTTCCATTCTGCTTACTTTTCTCTGTGTATCACATATCGTACTAACCTCAAAGTATGTGTTGGATGAATAAATGAATGAGCATTATGGCAGCAGCATCCTATTAGGTATTTTAGCAAATCTAAGGGAAATTAGACATTGTCTTATTCTTTAGAAGCTAGTAATTTAGCCAAAAGAGAGGAAAGACAAAAATACACAAGTAGGTGGCAGTACAAGACGGTGAGTGACTCAGGACCCTGGAAGTGATATCGATCAACCCTAACTCATCATAGCAGCACTAAGTGATGCTTATGTAGCAATTGTAACAGTCACAGGCGGTGTCTGGATGACGAGGACTTAAAGAGGTTCGAAGGTGAAAAATGCCGCTGTATACTTGACTGTCAAGTAAAGGTGTGAAGTGAGTAAAGAAGGAGTGAAACTTGAATTCAGCTTTGAAGAATTCATTCTCTAACACACATTGATGAAGTATCTGTTACATGACAAGAGCCAGTCCTTGCCCATGTAGATTAGGGGTTGGCATACTATGGACCTTAGGCCAAAGCTGGCCTCCTGTTTTGGTACATAAAGATCATGGGAACATAGTCACGCCCATTTATTCACATCTTGTTTGTGGCAGTTTTCACTCTATACCCGCAGAGCTGAGCAAATGCAACAAAGATCCTATGGGAAATAATTACTGTTTGGCTGTTTGCAGAAAAGGTTTGCTAACTGCTAAGTTAGACTCACAGGGTTGGGCAGTGGAGAGCTGCAGAACGCCGAAGAGTGTATGTGATGTGCACTGAGTGGAGGCATGTCAGGAGCTTCGTGGAGGGGTCACTGAAAAGAAGTGTTTAGTCATGAAAGGGTGCCCACTGGTGTAAGTGATGTCTTGGAGGATCAGCTGATTAGCAGGAATTTGATTATAAAGAAACAAGAAGGAAAAAGAAGATACACAAAGAAATAAGGTGGGAATGCAGGAATGAGCACATCTTATTTGGGGGGAAATACATAGAATATCCAGCTGGGACCACAGTTTCCCACTGGGATGTCCAGGGTAAAAATCTTCCTGACATGAGGGTAGAGCAACTATGCAGAGATCCTCGATGGTGGAGCTGACACGTTCAACGTTCAGCAGAAGGGCAGAGGGCAGACTTTGAAGGCTCTTGTCCAGGACAATGATATGAGAGAAGGAGATTTTCAGACTTGGAGTCCAAAGACATGGAATTGGAGAGAAACTGGGAGAGCAAGGACGCAGCCCACTGAAGAGAAGAGATTGGAGATGTGAGAGCACAGTTAGCCAGAGAGGTTCCTCTGTCCACACATGGTTAACATTTAAAACAACTAGCTGTCCACATTCATGAAAGGATATTTTATATAAGAATCTAGATTTCATCAGTTTCTTGAGAAATCAGAGTATCTGCCTGTCCTGGGCCTGCAGTCTTGAATGGCAGCAATGGACGGGAGGTGGCTGTGTGGTGTGGCACAGGCTAGAGCAGGCCCCACTTAATCCTGGAACATAACCTCCATGGGCATTGCGATCCATGGCCCGTTATCCCATAACCTGGACATACAGTTTGAAGGGTTTTTAGCTAGAATGGAACGAACACATTACCTTTCTTTCCCTGCCCTGAACTCTGATCTACTGACTGTTCCTTTTAAAGCTTTTGGAACATTTTTAAACACCGAGAATTTGTGTGTGTGTGTGTGTGTGTGTGTGTGTGTGTTAGACTTTTAATTGGATTATGATAGATCTTGTAGGTGAACATCTGCTCTGAGGTTAAGACCTCTTATTAATTCCATGGTAGAAGATTTTTCTCTTTTCTTCCTCATTAATTGTCCACAGACTGAGTCCTACCTACAACCATACCTTCTGACCTGCTCCCCTAGCCCCTAATATTGTAGGTTCTGTCTCTGCCTTCTTGCTTAAAAGAATCATGACAGCTTTTGTTTTTACTTCTCAGTAGCATTTTCGTTTTAATTCTTCTTCGAACAAAAACTGTTTCTCCCAAGAAAGGTTTTTAAAGAGGGTAGCTTGTATTTTATTCCCAAGAAGATTCTCTGAATTCCTTCATGTGATGTTTTTCTCCCTTTGCCTCACTGTTAAAAATAGGCTAAAATACATTTCAATATACCTCTTGAGGCCATGCGATTCCAAGGGAAGGAGATGGTATAAATGGCAGTTACTCTGTTTGCAGCCCTGCTAAGCTGGGGTGCTTCCCCGTTACCCCTCCCAGAACACTGAACTCTCTGATCGGTAGGTAAGTAGGGAGCAGATCCCACAATGGATTCTGCTGAGCAAGCATTATAGACATGTGTCCAGGTGTAAAGCCTGCTTGTGACCTGGTTACATGTGTTTCATATTTTGAGAAGAATAATTTGGCCCTGGCAAAGCAGTTTAGGTCAGAACTCTGTGTCCAAAACAGGCTGTAACCGAGCTGGGACCCTGTCAGAGAGGTGATCACTAAGTTTTAGTATTTTATAAAAACACCCATATTATAGTATTTCTGCACTATTGAGTACCAGAAACTTAGGGCAAGGTCTTATCATAGTTGGAAGAGGCTAGGCGCAAACCTACTTGGTGACCTTACCTTCCCCTGGGCTGTTTGCAAAGTGAGGGGGTTAAAATAGATGATCCTCAGGTGCTTCAGTGCCAGCTCTGTGAGCTACCAGATGGATGGAGAAATGGCGGCTGTCCGTAGGGAATTTAGGTTTTCATGAGGACTGAGCTGAGCTGCATGGACCAAAAAGCTGCTGAAAAGTCCCAATTTCTCCCTCGGGTCTAGGCTGAGATGGGGCAAGACTGAGCAGTCATATGGAATGCCCGTGAGGGGAAGAGGTGAAAGGGTGGGCTTCGACATCAGACAGAATGCAGTCTGCGTTCGAGTTCTCCAACCGCACAGTTGTTTACTCAATTTCTTTGCCTTTGGTTTCCTCTTCCAAGAAAGAGGGTAATACCTATTACATTAGTCAGCTTGGGCTGCCAAAGCAAAAGGCCACAGGTGGGGCATGTGTGAGCACACGTGTATGCATGCATGAGTGTAGGTGTGCATGTGTGTGAATGGCATATCAGCATATAACTAGCTTTACATAAAGAGAACAAAGAGTCATAGAGATGCAGAGAAAATTTGGAGATGCCTTAGTCTCTCCTGACATAACTCGGAAATGCCAAGCTTTAGTGTAGATTTATTAGTACTATGCAATGTTTCAGGTGCTGGGTAAAATGAGAACATATTTTGAAAGTAAAACAGCCACCCGCATGAAAATGTTGATCTTTTCTGAATAGAATACCCTTTCTGAATTTAAGCATGTATAGTATTTTTTTTTCTCTTGGGAAAAAGGGACAAACACTTTGTCCAGTTGAAGCTGCTGTGGCTGGCTTTGAAAGAGGGTCTGAGGTTTCTGGGTCTGCCATCAAGGAGGAGACCAGGGCACTGGCTGAGTGAAAGCTGAGGGAGGTCGGAGGTTCAAGTCCTTGGAAGAAGCAGAGAGCAAGTTTTTTTCAACAAAAGCAATGGATACGGAACGGTCTCAAAGGAACCAAGAGCGGATGGATTCACAGGGTAGTGAGTAGAAATAGTGGAAAGGTCCTCCAAAGTCACAGAATGGGAGTATATAGAATATTTTGAGATATCTGAGTCTGACCAGAGTCAGTATTTCAGATAGCACATTCCATAATTATTGGGGTTTAGAGAAATAATCATTTCTCAGAAAGTCATCGAATACCAACTACATGTTACCCACCTGGATTCCTCTCCATCTTTGGATCTTAGATTTTTTTTTTTTAATTTCTCACTCACCTTTTCACTGCTCTAAAGTACTTTTCTCATTCTGTATTTTTATTCGGCACATACAGATATTCTTAATCTTCAGTTCAATACCTTCTATTTGTAAGGCATTTACCTGAGACTGTGGAGCTCTGCAAATTCAAGTAAGATGCTCTGTCTATGCATAAAGCATGTAGATTCAAGGGGGGAATGGATATGAGCCTAACTAGTAACAGCATATTGTCTCTGCCTTCCATTACTGCTGCACTCTGTGATTCAGTCATACGGAATTCCTTGCAGTCACATGATATACATCCTATATCATAATGTATGTCATGCCTCTAGTCTGAAGCCTTGGCCAAGAAACATTCCTAGCTTCCTTCTTGCCTTAGCAAACTCTTATTCAACGCTTACCTTCACTATGACCTATGGGAAAGCATCCCTGACACCCCAGTTTGATGCCCATGACCCTCAATACCATCCTGTATTATTATCATGTCCCCAATTTCAATGGTCTGTGTAACTGCCTGTGTTTGCCATAAAGAAGAAGGGGCACCCCAGTGTCTGGTATTTTGAGAGTCAGGAAGCCTTTCAAGATTTCCAAGCCGAGGGTTGGCCGGTCATGCCTAATTCTCTGATCTCTTATGTGTGCATATGTGTGTGTGAGTGTGTGTTGCACACAGGCATGCATGCATGTGTTTTCCTAAGGACGTCCAGGTTTTGGGAAATAGGAAGAAATGACTAACATTTACCTGGTGTATACACACCTGGCAAACCTTGAATACAAAGAGTTTGTACACTAGACTAAGTTTCACAAAGAGATGGACAAAAACAATTATGGAGTACATCTTCAAATTGAGGGCCCCCCAAGAAAGCATCAGTGATATACGGCTGAAGCGAGCTGGTAGGAAGTCCTGGAAATTTGGTTCTAATCACGTACTTCCTGCCAGTCTCCTTCAATTAAGAGCGAGCAGGATGAAGGCCCAAGAGAGAGAGAGTATGAGATGGCTGACTTCTTCGTATGGCGTTACGACCCAGAGCGGTGCGCCACAGCAACAAAACACTGCTCAGCGGCGTGCTGCCGTTTTGATGCAATAAATGAAATTGGAATATTCAGTGCCCTATGAAACAAATTATATCTTTGCTGCCTCATTTATTATTCTTTTTGCAAAGTTACTCCTGAATTCTTTCATGCTATTTTGCACTTGGCTCTTACTGGGTCTGTTCCTGACATGAGTCCCGGAATGAGTTCCTTTGCTTTATCACCTTTTACCCTGTTCATGAAGCTTCTGCTTTCTTCCTCTTGCACCGAGTTACAAATTGAGATTTTTCTCTATTTTATTTCATTTTGTGATACATTTTTCCATCCTATTCTTCTAACTGTTAAATCCATTCCCCATGGGGAGGCCTATATAAAACCTAACACATTAATTCATATCGATTTATAACTTTTGTTTCAATATACTATAAAATGTTCACTTTTATTGTTTGTGCTCCTAGATGATGGGTATCATTGAGTTTTAATCTAAATTTTTAATGAATTTATTCATCTTTACCTATGAAAGCTCTCCCTGTTTAGAGGTTATTGTTCAAATATGTTGTAGAATTCACTAAAATGCATCATCAGAAATGTGTTTCTATTTACAACATCTTTGTGCGTATGTGTTGGTAAAAGGAAGGTATTACCAAAATATTGTAGGAGAACTTAGAATAAAAAGGGAAGTAGGATTCATAAGCTTATTCAAAAGTTAATTAAATATTCTTTTGAGACTATAACCCTGGAAGCTGTTTTCATCAAGTAGGGAAATAATACATTTCTTGATTTAGTTTTCATTTATCAGTTGCATTTAGACAGCTTAATTGCTATAATGAAAACTTCCTTTAATTCTCATCCTAGGGACCAAAAGACATTTATTGCTTGATAGAAGCAATCCAGGTTTTTTTTTTTTTTAATATAAATGTGATTCATCATGAAACTCCACATGGAGGTAGTACTTGTTTCTTAATTCTAAAAGGTAGAGATTCTCTGATCTCATTCTTCTCAAGAATGAGAAGCTTCTACAAAGGCTCATCGCCACCCTCACACCCTTCCCCAGGCAGCCTTTGCGCAGATGGGGCCTTCGGGCGAAAACATGGATGGGCGTCTTTGCACAGCTCACACTCAAGCCCTGGCCTTGCTGAGGGGTGTTTTTATTCCACCGGCAGAGTAGAGCGGAGCCAAGGCACATTGGCGTCAGGGGTGGAGAGAAAGAGGTCACTCCAATTGCCACTCTACCACTGGCCACAGAGTGGCAGGAACTCTCTGAGCCCCAACTTCTGTGTTCAGCGGAAAGAACTTCGCTACCAATCTCAAGGAGTTGTCTCAGGGATGACATGCCTAGCGTAAAACGTGGCCCCGAAGGGGCTCCTAAAACTGCTGGTTCCCTGTCCTGGCAGACAGCACAGTCCACTGTTATGAAGGATATAATAACAGTGACCATCGTGGCCACGTAACTGAGCAGAAAAAATGACCCTGAAAAGCAGCCCTAGATAGAGAAATCAGACTGTCAGCTAACGGAAGCACAAACTTTTAAAACATAATTAAAGCGTGTTTAAAAGTAAGTAGATTAAAATCATCCTATACTGCAGAGACCAGGAATGGTAAGTCCCTAAGCCGAGTGGGGACGTCTCACCACTTCCGAAGGGCCTTGGAGAAATCCCCAATACTCCAGCCGCAGAGCGTTGGCTCCATCTCCGGAGGCAGAACTGGGCTTCCCCAGATAACTTAGAGCTCTTGAAAGGAACTCCTGGGATTTAATATCGACGGGAAGATTCTCTTTTAATTATTGCTTTGGGTCGTATCTTCCAAAGCCTGGTCAGGCACATTATAAGTGGGTGGTAACGCTACAGTGACTTTTTACGTTGATTGCAAACTCACAGTAAATACATGCAATGATGTCCTTGTGGCCTTCACTGAGATGCACACACCTCGAGTGGGGGTTGGGGGGGGGGCTCGTCTATGGCCATGAATAAGCTGCTGAAGTCTGAGGCAGCCCAGCCTCCTTAGGCCCTTTAATGAACACTCCTTTCCTGTAAGATGAGTCCCTGCCCCAGATGTCCTATCTGGCTTCTGCAGTTCTATTTCAGCATCACTCAGCAGTGGACAGATAAGGTAATACCTCTGAAAGTTCCCAGACGGAATGCTGCCTGACTCTCATCACTGAAATCTTACTCTTCTCCTTTCAGGTCTGAAGGGCTGTCTGTGCAGAGGGAGCGGGGAGGATGGGGGAAAAGACAGAAAGGACGCTTGGACGAATTGGTGATAAGGAGACCTCCGGAGCAGAGATACCCACCGTAGATCCCAACAGAGCCCTGGTCGGGGAAAGGAGATGCCAAAGGGCCACTGAAAACTGTGGCTGGCTCTTCTAATGTGTCCTCTGTATTCAAGCTTATATTTTTTTACTGTAATCCTAATTTTGACATGTGCAAAAAATAAATAAAACTTAAAAGAGCCCTAGACAGGCAGTCAAGACTTCCTCAGTCTCTTTCCTTAAATTTATTTCCCGGGGGACTTGGCTCAAGACACAAATCTTGGCTGTGGTAGAACCCAGAAGCCAAACCTCATTATTATTATTGTTGTTACTGTTATTGATCTTGTTGTTGTGTGTTGTTTTCTCTGCGGGCTGCTAAGAACTTTACATGCGTAAAAGCATTTGAGGCAACTTGAATGGGCGTTTCTCCAAAGAAGCTGTACAAACGACCGGCAAACATGAAAAGATGCCCAACATCATTAGCTATTAGGGAAGTGTGAATGAAAGCCACAGTGGTAAGTCACGCACTCGCAAAAAGCGGAGAAAGTAGAAAAGGCTTGGGCTGGATGTGCGGAAATCGGAAGCCTTGTGCCTTGCTGGGGGGTGGGTTATAAAATGATGTAAGTCTCTGCGGAAAACTGTGTGGCAATTCCTCCCAAAGTTAAACATAGCATTCCCACACGACCCAGTGATTCCGCTCCTAATTATATACCCCCAAATCAAAAACAGATACTGAAACAAATACTTGTACGTGAATATTCGCAGCAGTATTCATAATAGCTAAAATGTAGACATAACCAAAATGTTCATTAACAGATGAATAAATAAACAAAATGTGGTTTTTATGTGCAATGGAATATTATTTAGCCATAAAAGGAATGGAATACTGATGGGATGAACTTGAAACACTACAGTGGGATGAACTTGAAAATTATTATGCTTGGAGACACCAAGGTCACAGAATGACGATTTCATTTATATGAAATACCCACAACAGAGACGGAAAACAGAGTAGTCATTGCCATGGGCTGGGGGAAGGGCAATGGCGAACGGCTGCTCAATGGGTACCGAGTTTTCTTCCGAGGAGATGAAAATGTTTTGGAGCTAGATAGACGTGGTGGATACACAACGTAAATGCCTGAAGTGACATTAAATTGTTCACTTCAATTGGTTATTTTTTTGTAACTGTGAATTTTGCCTCAATTAAAAAAGCATTTGAAATTATTTAATCCTTATGATAAACCCTGTGATGTGGGCACTATTTGTCCCATTTTTCGGGTGATTCAACCATTCTTCCCTTTGAGATACACGTTATTTTTTGCAGAGGCAATGTGGCATTATATTCGGGCTGGGACTTTACAGTTGATGGACTATAAGTGATGGAGCATAAGCATAAGGCATAAAATGACCGATACATTCCCTGGTGCTTGATGCCCAGTCCCATTTGCCATAGAACTCCTAATTTTACTATGTGACTTAAAGTGCTGGAATCACAGTCCTAGCCAACTTAGCCGAAGACCACTGTCCCTCTCAGTCTGTAGTGAATTAGTTAGAAAAATGGTTTGGTAATATCATGTGGAAAGATGTGTCCTGTCTGATTCTCCTCTGAGCTAAGCATCTTCCAGCCAGTATTTATTTTCAGAGGGATGTTGCCTATGTGTGATGGGGGACGGTCCTGGAGAAGGAAGCTGGCGGGAAATTTCTGAGCGAGCAGGTGAGAGGGGCCCACCTCTAGTCTAGCTTTCCTCAACCCTCCTCATTGGCAAATATGTGTCTCAGAAAACACAATCATCAAGGTTCTTTTTCTGTTTTTCTGTAGTGACTGTTCCATAAATAATACACAGAGAAAGCCTCGACTGAGTAGAAGATTGTTTTTTTTTTTTGGTCTTTTTTTTTTTAGGTAGGGCGTTAACGCTTAGCCAATCAACAAACCACTGCATTCTTTTCCAAACGCTGCAGCTCTACCCCCGGGTTTATGCCCTGTGGCTGACCCACTTGGCTTCCTATGTGGCCAGTGGTCATAGCCTCTCTTTTTCAGTCTGTCCCCGACACAAGCAACGCCAGCCTGCCACAATCCCTGAGAATGGCTTTGATGACATTTCTCTCTTCAGAATTCCTCAATAAAGTCAAATGTCTTAGTCTAGCTTTCAGGGGTACCCACTATTTTTTTAGACTCATTTCCCAAGACTGAAGCCAAATTTGATCTTTTCTACTTTTGCTTTTTAAAATAATACTATCTTATCAGTGAACAGCTAACATTTATTGAAGACTTCTTATATGCCAGACCCAAAGCCAAACACTTCATATGCATTATTTCACTTAAACTTCACAATGCCTAACACACCAGGTACTGCCCAAGTGAGGAAACTGAGGCCAGAGAGAGTAAATAAATATATAACTGCTGATGGTCGGAAAGAGAATTTGAATCCAGACTGTGCGGTTTCCAAACTACCTGGTTGTAGGTTCTGGTCTTGACTTTGCCTCTTACATTTCTGGTTTTACACCTTCTGGTCTTGCACCCCATCCCTAATGCCGAGCCCAAGGGTGGCTTCCTTCACTCTCTTCTGCTTTCCTCTAACCAACCCTGACCTTTGGGGCTGAAAGGGTCTTCTCTTCATTTGGACTAACTTAGGGGAGGTAGTGTCTTCTGTCTGCTGCTGTCATTTATCTGTTCGAGGTTCTCATCACCACACTATATCTGTTCGAGGTTCTCATCATCACTACTAATTCGAGGAGTAAGGAGGGCGGGGATCACATCTAATGCTTGTATCTCAGACCTGGTCTAGAATAATACCTGGCTCAATAATCATTTGTTCAAAAATCCTTATAGATTACCTGCCAGGAAATAGATTTTTAATATAGAGTTTTTGTTAAAAGTTCTTCATTAAAGTGGATTTTATCTCATCAATCTTTTACCAAAGGCAATTTTTTTTGATATTTTGGGAGAATTGAATAAATAGGGTGAGCCTTAGGATAATATTCCCAATCTTAACATATGACTAAAGTGCTTAAAATATGAAGTGCTAAAACTTATTTTTATCCAAGTGCTTAAACCAACATTGAGACTACAGGGAAAAGAAATTACTCTTCGTAAATCTGTTACTTTAAACCTCTTATTCTCATGAGTTTCATGGTAGGTCCAGATAGAGAAATTAATTTACAGAAGTAGTCAGCATAACTGCTCAAAAATGCAAGCACAAACTACTATGCAGTTTTCCTTTGTGTGACTTCTGCATATTTCAATATTCAGTTCATCACCTTTAGGGTGTTCAAGTTCACCAGCTGTACGAATATCTATAAGATTAGAGTGCACTGCTAAAAACAAACTGTTATTAAAAATAAATGAATCAGCACATTCTTAGCGGAACTGTTTTCTCATGTGACTCGTACTACTTAACTAACTTTTTCTTTGTGATTGTTCATTTATCATATCAAAAGTTTCTTTGGACATCTGCTTCTTTAAGTACAAAGGCACAGGCTTGTTGAAAATGTTCAGTAGAAAAATGACTCTCTGCTCTGGATTTATAAAGGCAAGATATTCATGGGGCCAGTTACTAAGGTTTCGCTAAAGATCCTTTTGCATTTTTCAGAGGCCAGGAAGTCACATAATTTTCCATGTCAGTGTTGTCTGTTTCCCAATAAAGTTTCATTTACATAGAGCTCGTAATACTAAACTTCAGAAGGCTCTTCTGTCTAGTTTGGACCAGAGGATGCTCTTGAGAGAGCTCATCTCAAAATCACTTGGAGTCCAAAGTGCCTATGCAAAACCATTAATCTCAGAATGTGTCTAAACACCAACTTTGAGACAGGCTGCAATTTACCATTCTCTGTGACAGACAAATAGCTGGAGGAGCACTGTCATTTAACCCCCAGTGCTTTCTTTGGTAGTCACGGAAAGAAAGGTTTTTGTTTTTTTTTTATATTGCCTTGTCATAAAAGGACTACAAAAGCAATCAATGCGGTATGACTTTACTTATAAAAGTACTACTGTGCATAGATATTTCAGTCATCATGTGAAAAATAAACAAGTCAGTCTTTAAATCAATGTCATGCCCAAGGAATCAGCATGGACATGTATTGACTGGTTTTATAGCTAAAATAGAAAAGATATGGAAATTTGACTGCTTGGTTTCGACAAGGAAGCTTTTGGCCATATCTTTCACCTGCAGACACGAGTACCAAATTGGGGCGGAGTCTCATTTACAAAAGCTGGGTGTGTCCTCTGTGCAGGCACTCAGGTTTCCTCATGTTAGATGGATATCTGATGAGGTGGCATGTGTTTGGCAAAATGCAAGCTAGCCTGAAAGGCAAGCATCCATTAGGACATGCAGTCAAATATATGCTGATAGCCCTAGTGAAGTGGGTTGAAAAGGTAACCCCTGAAATATGTACCCAGGAAAATTCATAGTTTTTGTAAATTAGCTAAAAATATTAAAAGCTCTAACAATGAAAATAAGTATTTGTTAAAAATTTTATTTTATTGTGGTAAGAATACCTACCATGAGATGTACCTTCTTAAGAAATTTTTACGTATAGAATACAGTGTTCTTGAATATAGGGGCAATGAAAGACTTAAATTTTTAATTTACTTTAAAAGCACACATGAATGTAAGAGGTGAGACATCTGCCACCGCTTTTGCATAACCCTATGCCAATTACTAAATCAACACAAAATGGATACTTAGGGGCACATTTCATAAAGTATTTGGGGGAAGGTACGCTTCCATGAGATTCTCATCATATATTGCAATAGGACCTATTTGTACAGTGTTGAGGGTAATCGAAACTAATGTGGGAAATTCACACAGGAACCAAAGTGACAGCCCAGAAAAAATTAGGAGTCTTTTAAATAACTTTGCAATTAAAAAAAAAATTGAAGGCAAAAGTGCACCAAGATGGAAAAATAGGCAGCTAGATGAAGCGTGAGCCATAGGACCTGAGGTGGTGTGTCTGCCATAGTCCTGCATATCAGCTGCAATGGCCGTCTTGCACTCAAGTCCTCTGTCTTTCACTGGGAGCCGATGTCCCCACCAGTAGCAATTTGAAAGCTGTACCGGAACTAGAGGTGGACAATATAAGTCAAAGGACTAAAATCAGCTCCAACACCACCTCAATCTGCTTCCTTGCTCTTTTTCCTTGCAAGCGTTCTGGTCAGCAGTTCAGAACAACCCAACTGAGAGCAACCCCGCTGTAGGTATTTTGTAGAAAATGACAATTTTATTGAAACATTTAAGTGAAACCTGTTTTGGCGGGTTTCACCTAATAGACAAAAATTTGACACATTTGCTAGTGGCCAATATTCCTTGATATTCAAGGTAAAGAACTTTGTTTTTCTTCATCTGGGGCCAATTTGATGGTATCCTTGGCAAGAAGCTAAAAACCAAAACTGAACATTATTAAATATATTTAATGTGTTGCTAAATTGAGAAAAATAAAGTAGGGTCAATATAGAACCTAAAATCTTATTAGTTTTTTCAACATTTTCTAAGTTTTGCATTCCATGAAATGTATTTTGTGTGGCACAAGAGACAGGAGATAGTTACAGAGTGAAAATAAACCATATCTCTTGATTTTCACATGCAATTAATTGGTAGCCATACAATAATTTATCACCTTCAAACTTCCCATATTCTGAAGATAGAATCAAATGTATTCCAGTAGAATTGTGTTCTTAAGGACAAAATGAAAAGCAAACAGAAACACCCATCCTATTATGTGATTCGAAGGACTCAGGGAGATTACTTTTGAAAGGTATGGCTTTCCCACTAAATTAAGAATTAGCAAAGCCTCAAGGCCTTAAAGACTGTTCTTGACTTTAGTAGACACGCAGTCCAATCCTGAGCTTTTGTTAAGATGGCTCTTTTAAATATTTATCACAAATAGTGACATACATATCTGTAAAAATAGATTCTTAAAAACGATTAATCTGCACTATCTCTTAAAGGTTGAGGCCTTTATCTGGGATACAAAAGCAATAAATTTCTTGGCAGAAATCCTCCAAGGGGATTTCCAGCTTAAACTCCTTATGTCGCACTTTGTTCCAAACTGTCTGATTACTGGACACGACCAGCCGGTGTGCAGGGAAGGAGAGAACCATGTCACCTCTGGTTAGAGGTCAAATGAGAGATTTGGGTCCAGCGAGATAGAACCTCTTTATTTTCTTTCTTTCTGCAGCTTCTCTCAGTTTCTCTCTCCCCCTGAAGATCCTCTACTCTAACCTTAAAATATCTGATCCCCCTGCGTCTGTTCACAGCCTCTGAGGTTCATGCTTTATTCTCCTTCAGGGTCCAGTCCTCCTCTAAACACTTACCATCCCATGCCTTGTGTGAAAAGAATTCCCAGCAGTCGATTTTCAAATGAAAGACAAAGTGCTGAGCATCTGAGTGTTTCCCAGTGCTGGTGTCGGTACCTGGAATGCCTCCTGTTGACAATGATGGCAATCACCGGGGGCATTCCAGATCTTTCTATTCTGGGCCGTCTTCAGAAATCAGCCATATCTGATTGTTCTTTCAGATCAAATGAAGTAGGAAGACAAAGTAAGCTGAGCATATTCTTTCACGCTGCCCTTTGTTGTTAAAAGGGGGAGGAATCCCACTAGGACCCCTAACTCACTTTTAGATATTACCCAACTTCTGTAAGAATTTCTATTCTTCCTCCCCAGCCCTCCCTCCCCTACCCCTCCCCTCTCTGTCGGTTCCATGATCAGGATGAATAAGTGTTTCTTTGCTCCTCTAAGGTTTGTTCTATGCTGCTGAGAATTAACAGCAGAAGACACCAAGGCAGGCCACAGATAAATGAGACTAGGAGCGCATTTGCCATCTTTAGAGGATGTGGCATGCAGCTACCTGAACTTAACTCAGAAAAGGGTAATGTCCTTTCTTAAAAACAATACTTGCAGGCTCTCCAGTCTCATTCCTGGAGCTCATGCTGTGCAGTGTTTCTAAAGGTCACTTATTTAGTGCAAACTGGGAAAGCGCTCAGTGTGTTCACAGACGTGGGCAGGCAAGAAGGACCGCAGCCCACATCAGCCTGTTTACCAGGCGCTACCTCTGTTGTCCATAAACGACCTGAAGAAAGAGGTGGTGAAGTACCTGCCATTGAAAACAGAAGGAAAAATAACAGTGCAGTTGGTACGCTTTTAAAAATGTCTTTCCAGTTGGACACAGGAAGTCGTTTCCCATCAAATTGGTACGTGACACAACGCGGTGTGTCACCGCCATTGTTAAAAAACAAACAAATTGGAATTGAGCTGCATACAGTGAGCCTTAGATCTCTCAGTCAGTTCCACACATTAAGATGGTTGAACACACAGAGCTGATAAATTCTCCCGTTGGAGAGGTTTTTGGGGAATTTCACAAAACTCAGTGGGATCTTGGTGGGGATACTGACATTTACCACTGAGTTCTTTAATGACAGCTAAACAAGAGAACACCGTCCCTAATTTACTCAAGTAGAATTCAATACCTTAACAAGGCGATTGCAGAACACTGTTCTTTTATGAAACCAATTTTCAGGGTCTGATTTTTAACTCTTTTATTTACCAGTGACTTGACTTTGCTTCCTGCAGCCTGCCTTCTGGTGCTGTGCATGCATTTTCTTATATGATTATTCCGTTTTTCTTTCTCTAGCACTTTATGCTATCCTTAATAATATGTAATCTATATGTACTTACTTAATACCTTCAATTTTAAGTGTAACACCTATCCCAGAGGTCTATCTTAAGTCACATGGGTCAACAGCTCCTGCTCCTGCTCTTCTAGAACTATGTTCTTGTCATTAGCAGAGTGTCAAAGACCTTATCACATTTCAGTGCTACAAGACATCCTGCGTCATGCCCTCTCTCTAGTCGGCAAAGACCATGAGTAAAGGGGCAGGCAGTTAGCACTGCTGACTTCGGGAGGAGGGGGCGGAGAACACGTTACCTGCCGGCCCCATCGGGAAAGCTCCCATCTCTGCTGGGTGTTGGGAGTTCCCTCCACAAGACCTTTGGGCATGTTGAAAGCTGTGGAGTAGGGAGAGAGAGGACAGGTACATCCTGCTCTGTTATGGGGGACTTCAAACTCGAACTTGACACGATGGCGTCCTCAAGGGAAATGAGATAAATGGCCTTGCTCTGGGCCAGAAAGTGAGACATATTGTGAGGGGAACAGAGAGGGTGTGTGAGAATTCAAGGACGTAAGTGTTCCTTCCCCCTGGAGGACAGAGCGGGCAGGGTGGTGGCTAGATAAGGCATCACAGACACAGACTCAGAGGCAGAGTCTTCCTGTGTCAGCCACGTTGGCTGCCCTTGACCAGGAGGGCTCTTCCTGCAGCTCTCATGGTTGTAGTTCTCAGCTGGAATTGTATCCTCCCACAGAGTTGCCCATGACTTCTCCGTCCGAGAGTCCTTGCTACTTTCTGTCACAGGATCCTCATTCTACATCACACGTGGTAAATAGTTAATTAAATTATTTGTTTTATATTAGCTGTTGCTGAAGAATTTAAACTCCACAGGGGACCTTGACTCTCTTGGTTACCTCTATTCCCAGCGCTCAGCATATTGCCAGATGTGTAAAAGACACATAACAAGTATTTGTTGAACAAGAGAATGAATCAGATGGACGGAGTTATGTAGAGACGGGTAGATGTGAGAGCAGGAGGAGAGAGTGGCAGGCTGTTAGTAGCGGAGCAAGTGGTAAGAGTTTCTTCCGCAGAGTTAGGAAGATGGTTCAGCTTGGCTGCAGCATATGAAAGATGAAAAGGAGGAACAAGAAAACAATTTGAAAAGGTAAATTAGGGTCTGCTGGTCTACTGACTTTGTCCTCTACTCTTCAGGAAACAGAGCTTTTGAGCAGGGGACTGACATTATTGCCCCTAGACCGTCTTATATCTTCAACCTACAGACTTTGAAGGAAGAGCATGTCTTTGCTGTAACTGCCTTTCACGTCAGAGCAATGACCTTGGACCAGACCCATGGACCTTAGGGAGAGTTGGTTGGAACTGTCAGGAGCCCTGAATTTCAAGTGGAATGAGTTCTAATGACCTGCTGAGTCCCACAGTGTGAAGGTTCACACGAGGCCAAGCCCAGCATCTCAGATCAATTCAAGCCAACAGATTAAATGCCTCTAGGGTGTGCTCAGCCCTGTGGTGAAATACAAAATAAATCAAAAGCAGGGTTCCCCTGCCTTAAAGGGGAGGAGAGCACTGTCTCTGGAGGAATAGCTCTACATGACCCCCTACTCCCCCACTTGAAGGTGTACAAAGGAATCAGACAAAGCTCTGCCTAAAGAGCCCTCTCTGTGGACCAACCTGGCCATGGCAGGGTCCAGAAAATAGTTTCGTCCCTCTGCAGACCCTATGGCTGTGTGTCTCTGCCAGGCCAGACACACCCAGAGGCTCAGCATGAAAGAGCCTGCACGAGGAGTCAGTGGCCCAGCCTCTAGATCTGTCTCTGAGAAAACAAGTCTCGTTGTGCAAGTCATTTTAATGACCAGATGTTTTATTATTTCAAAAAAAATTGAGCACTTGTGAATTTATCCACTATTCACTATGCAGCCACTAAATGCCAAGCACTGTGCTGAAGGAGCCCCAACTCTGTTGAGCTCACATGAGAAACAGATGCAAGATGGATGGGAAATGTGTTCTCCAGTGGTCCAGCCCCTACAGTATGAATCGTTGAGGTTGGCAGGGGGTCCTGCGAAGCTGCCTGAAGCAGCTTGGGAGTGTTATGTATCGTTGGTCAGAAAAGACTCCTGAAATGCCATCTTTACATCATATCTTTAAAACCTACACTGTAATGAAATACATTAACAAAACGTTCAGTAGACTTTCAGAACACTTCACAACAATTGACTTGTATTATAATGTCCTGATGGAACTAGAGTCTGATCACCTTGTATACAAATATTTATTTGGGAAAATGGGTTCATATTCCCATCCTTGGTTTACAGAAGCACACTGTTCCCAATGTATCCCAGCAATAGGAGCCGGTCCATCTGTCCCCATTCCCATCTGCCATGGCCATGTGGTGACTCGGCGGCCCAATGGAGAAAATCAGCAGGGGAAGGCTGCGTGGGGTTGGGAAGCATGGTGCCATGGGGTCATGGGGTCATAGTGAGTGGAGAGGACTTCAGGACAGGAGCTTGGAGGTCAAGATCTCCATGAAAGCAATGAAGGGCAAAGGAGCACACTGGCAGCCACAAAAACACAGAAAAAGCAAATCCTGGCTGCCACCAACCAGGCAGCCATGGGCGATCCATGCACAGCACAGCTGGCCCTTGTTCTATGCCTCTTACTTCAGCTTCATGGCTGACCACCGGGCCCTCAGCTGTCTGGTCCTGCAGCCCAGCAGAGTCTGCATTCTTCCCTCCCCCCCTCCCCTCCTCCCTCTCTTTGACAAGTTGCTCTTGCTCCTGATGACATGATAGATATCTGGCTGGGTCCCACAACTGTCTGGCTGAGGTGCCTCCTCTTCATTAAGGGTATGTGACTATCAGGCCTCTCCATGTGGACCTTCACTGCCTCAGGGATTACAGTTAGTGATTTAAGACAGAATAGAAACCTAAGCCAGCGTCTCTGACCCTCAGTAGGATTGACAGTTTGGGCTGGGTATTTCTTTGTGGTGGGGGCTGTCCTGTGCATTGTAGGATGTTTAGCAGTATCCTTGGCCTCCACCCACCACTGGATGCTAGTAAAATCCCCTCCCTAAGTTGTGACAAACAAAAATGTCCCCTGAAGGGCAAAGTTGTGCCCTGTTGAGAAGACTGGCCTAAGCAAATAAATGGGAACAACACCTTGGGGTCACCCTCGGGACTGTTGCTCTGATGTGACTTTCTGATGAGGTAACTAAATTATTCCCACGATCTTAAGTCCTCAATGTATTTACACTTTAAAATCTCCAACTATCTCCTTGTGTCACAGAGGATGACCTTTACTATAACTATACGTTATGTGTCCACACAGTACCGCATTTGTTCCTCAGAAGTAGGCACTTAGGAAATATTTATTAAGTGAATAAATGATGCTATTTAAGAACAGGAAAAATGCTTCACTTGCTTTTAACTCTGGTCAAATGAGTCTTCAAAAATACCTCTTTCTGCTATGTTAATTGGCATACCTAGAGCAGATGTGAACTAAGAACAGAATGTGGCCATTTTACGTCCCTCTACGAGGCGGCCTGGCTGAAGGGGATCTCTGGAGGCCTTTGGACCATCCTTTGACAAATGTTTTGAACAAGAGAATTTTCTTTAAGAAATGCTGTGCTAATCTTTTTCCTCCCCTTAATTTCCATGACACGTCACGTGGACATCTGCTGTGCCATGAATCACTTTATCTGATGCACTTTACTTATGACTGATTTTCCTTAACAGACCGAGAGCTCCTTGCAGGTGGAATGCATGTTTGATTCATTTGTGTGTCCCTCATGGGGCCTAGCACAGTGCCACACAGACATAAATTAATCCATAGTTAAGGGGTGCTCTTGTCTTTCAAGACTCGGCTTCTGCCCTCAGCCAATTTTCTCAAATGTAGGCCAGACAAAACATGCACTTTCCCATGTCTGACTTTTAACATTTTTTAGTCTGCATGGACCGACAGCAAATTCTTTATTGTTTCCTGATCTATCCACAATACTCCCCAAGAGATATTTAGGTATAATCTCAGACCTCACACACGCATTAAAGAACAATGAACACCATTTAAACTAAGATGTGGTCGTCTATCACTGACACTCAGTTCCCTTTTTAGATTTTCCTTTTTCCTCTTAAGTAGCAATCAGATCACTCGTTGAGTGCCACTTCACCTTGATTGTGAAATCTGGCATTTAACGTAATTGTGATTTTAAAAATCCATCAAGAGCTGAAATGGGGCTTCCCTGAGCAAGGGACAGTGCTCTCTAGTGCTTTGCGTATCGTACTTCCCTGCTGAACCTGATGGGTGGTGTTTGAGGGGTACAGGGGGATCCTGGTGGCGACTCCTGGATGTCAGGTGCTGCCTACTCTACAGAGAAGAGGAGCTGAAGGGCCTTCTGCATCCCCTCCCACTGTCCCTCTCCAGGACAGAGGGAAGAAACCATTCAAACCATCTGCAGACAACTTAGGTGGGTCTTGAGGTCAAAATCTGATACAGAAGAGGGAGTACTGATCCAGGGTTTCCTTTGCACACCTCAGTCTTTGGACAAAGGCTATGGCACTTTGTATGAATCTGCTCTAAGATTGTACTCACACCAAAGGCCTTTCGTGCATGGAGCGAGTCAGTGGTAAGTACTCGAACAGACGGAGCGGACGAGAGGCAGATCTCTAGCTGGGCACCGAGAGAGGCACACAGAAGCCGGCGCGCAAATTGCCAGTCCTTGCTGCAGAGACTCTGCTTGAGCAGCTCTGAGGAACATCAGCTGACGGCTGACTCCTCCACGCTATGTAGGTCACAAGGATATGAGAACCCAAATACAAAAAAATCACAGCACATGTAGCGTCGGTGGCTCCTAAGGTGTTTTATAAAAGCTCCCCTAATTGAGCACATTAGAGGCGGGTTTGAACTTCGTGCATGAAAACAACTTACCATTCCTGGCGATAACACCATTTCCAATGAGGTTTTACTCTCAGCGTTCAAGAATAATAGAAACAGTATTTTTAAATGAATGTGTTGCAACACGCGGGCAGTGTTTCGAAAAGCCTCCGCTGCTTCCCTCTCGGAAAGGTTTAATAGGTTGCTGCTCCGCTGGAGAAGTGAGACCGGCTCTCGTGAAATTTTTTCAATAACAGTGTTGGAGAGGGTTTTTCCTTTTTATTCTTTTTTTTTCTTTTGGCACTTGAATGATATATGTGCCCAAAGAAAAAAGTTTCCTTTATAGAGGTACAAAAAATATCTTTTACCCTGAACATGCAATTCAGTTGAAGTCACTGTTGTTAACTTGCCTGAGTTTTATTTTGTTTGCAAGTGGAAATTTTTTGTTTTTGACCTCTGGCTCTCCTAAAAATTTGCTGCCATAAAACAATGTATCACTAGTCGTCTCATGTAAATGTTACAAATCGACAAGGAGGGTGATTATGTGGTGATTTCTATGCACGTGAGTAAAGCAAACAGCACATAATTTGTGAATTAAAGAAGCATCATTCTCAGAGAAATGAGCAAAGAGAAAAAAGGAACAGAAGGAGGTAGAAATCTATGAAATCAATATTTTTACACTGATATTCACCTGTACTCGTAATACTAATTAAAAATACTTTGTTATTAGGTAATAATCTATTTCTGAACAATCACATTTTATCAGAGTTTAGCATCCATCATCATTTAAACTCTGAAATATTCACATTTGTATCATAAGAAACTTTGCTAAGATTGAGGCAGGGATCCATGAAAAATTACTTTCAGCTTATAGCATCTAAAATGATGAAATGAATTCTTACATGAGCAACTGTTGGTGAAATATCAGGGGCCGTCAGAGAACTTTGGGTAATACCTGTATGGCAACTGCAATCTCATGTAGAATATTTTGGGGAGGCCATTGCTGGTTGCCTGGGTCACTGGGCTCACTTGGTATGACATTTCTTATATAGTCGGGCTCACAAAGCAAGAAATAAATTAGCTGTGAGAAACTATACCTTGAAAGTAGCTTCCTAATTGTAAAGGATGCCCATGAAAAGGTCTCAGAGCACCTCTCTTCTAATCAGGGTCAGTCTGGACATATCTACATGCAGCCAAGGGTGGGGGGAACATGCACTAACTCAGTGTTGAAATCCAAAATAATTGAGGTCAAGTTCTAATGAGTGCCTGCCGCCCCCACACACGGTGAAGAATAGCAGGCTTGGTCCTTGGGCTCTGTCTCTGAGCTCTCGAAATGGGGACCATTGAGTATATGATTCCCCAGGAAAATGGCTCATTTATTCATCCACCCGACACATACTCATGGAACTTGCAGTGTGTGCTGGGCAGTGCCAGGGACAGAGCAGCCACTGAACGGTCACTGCCCTTTTATCGTGGAGTCCTCCGAAGCTAGACGTGGATGCTGCACACTTTTGCTGTCCATTCTAACCCTCCAATTTATCAGGCTTGTTTATGTCAGGTCATCGTCTATAAAGCAGAACTTTCTTTTCAGAAACTGACAAGAAAGATGCCTTGGAGACAATGCTGGCAATTGGCTACGTTTCCTGCAGGTAAAACTTTCAAGCTCCTTACCCTTCACTGCTCCGACCACCCCTCCCTTCTCAGGGAGGGGTGGTCGGAGCAGTGGAACACGGCGCGGTTGAACTGTGGCTGAGCTACTTAAAAAAACAAATTTTTGGCGTTGCCTATTCCCATTCTTTCTTCTACTACTCATGTTTGGTGTTTCATCCCTTCTCCGCCAATGAATGAGGATACAATGTAAGAGTGTTGGAAATACTCTATCCACTAACCCACGGATCTCAGGGAAGGAAGTTCAGAATCGCAGCTGTTGAAGAACAGGGCCTCTTTTGAAACAGTGACCCCCAATGAGAGCGACAGGTGCAATTTAGTGAGCATTATGTACACAAGGACCTTAGTATGTGAATCAAATTTTGTCTTCAAAGAATAACAGTAGAAATAAGTGATTTTCCCCATTCTACAGATTAAGAAACAGAAGAAGTGAGAAATTGCCCAGTTAGGAATTGATAGCAGAAGCATTTAAACCTAGCTTTCTCCCTCCCATCAAACTGCAGCCCATGGAGCATAGTATGTGTCTCTTTATTTATTTAGCTTTGTGCTGTTTGGAAAACTGAAGGTAAGGAGGTACCACCTATTATTAGAAAGAAAAATAATGTCCATGTAATACGGGAGAAAATACTGTCTCTGGTTCCTGAGTTAATAAACAGACTTGTGCCTCTGCCTTTAGTTACCTTGCTGTGCCCCTCTCCTAATTCATTCTCTGTTGATGGCATTTAAAGGGATATTTTCTTAACCAGTTACCTGAGTTGGGCCACATGCTGCGGAGGTAGTGGTGTGGCCTCAGCCAGCCAATGGGCAGGTTTAGAGGGACCACACTTTACTTCATGCTGTGCGTTTCCCAGTCTCAGCTCCTTAACAATACAGAGGACACTCACAATCACTTGGGGCTGGGACATGGGTGACAGAATGGAGGGATGAGAATGAACTTTTGGGGACACAGGATGTATCTCAGCTCACACAGAGCCCTTCCACGGTGTCGTACAATAAGTCTGCTCCCCACCTGTGCAAACCTGGCTATGTGGGGGGCCACGAACAGGGACCAGGCCATGCGCCCGGGGAGAAAGCCATTTGCCACATCATTTTCCAGCATGGTTCCTATCTGGGTCCAGGAATAATCACCCTGTGGGTTTTTTGCGGGCCTTAAAATATCTAGACTTTACCTCTGTGAGGGCACTGCTTTTTATCTGATATCAGATTGAACTGAAATAATAAACTGCACGAGGTGTTATTTAACATGTTTTAAAGCGAGTCTGCCAACGACCTCTCCACATTAAACAGTTATTTCTGCCAGTTCTTTACTATCCCTGGGACAGCTCCAACAAATCCATTTTGCTCACTCTTTAACTTCCTACTATAAATTGCTATTCAATTTTAATTCACAGTTAAAAATAAAAGCAGTGGTCTAACAAAAGGAAGATTTTTTTCTACACTTCTTGCTGTTTGTCCCCTATTCCTCCCTAGGTTCTATACTTTAGCAAGAAAATCTATTTATGTCCCTTAGAAATTTTTTTTTTTTAAATTCAGGCAAATTGTCACCTTGGCTGTGTGACAAGACATCAGACTGGATGCTGATATGAAGAGCTAAAGCGCCCAGTCAGCCTGAACACGCCTTGGGTACAGGCTTCCCCAAATTTCCAAAGTCGCACGGGCAGCTTCAGAGTGCCAAGTCCTTGTCCTACACGTCTCAGGCCCCACGGGAGACGGGAGGCAGTGAGCCACGCACTTCTCTCCAGGTTCGGAGACGACCCTGCTTGTTCAGGAGGAAGGGACCAAGAAGCTTGGTGCAAAATCACCACAGCACCTCTGCACACTGAAACGTCCAGACGAAAAGTAAAGTCTGTAGCCGGTCACTCTGCTTTTTGTTGCACAGCACGACAAACATAGAGCTGCCCAGAATCGTCAGAGGGGCTCACGGGGTTTTGTGACCCTATTAATTTATGTTGTTCCTTTCATGTCTCCCATTCTTTGACTGTCTGCCAAACAGTGATAGGGTCAGTCTCCAATCCCAGATGAGGCTGGGAGGGACTATTCAGTTTGAGTATTTTGTAGGTTCTTTGCCTTTCCTTTTCTGTTTTGGTCAATGTTGATCCAGTAGGAAAAAAAAATAACAAAAATTTTATGTAAGTCAATGTTTTTATGATTCTCAGTTCAATTTTATAAATGCCTGGAAAAGGGTGGAGCTCACTAACTAAAAATGTTAGTTTCAATTATTTATGAGGTTCCTTTTCTCTTATTCTACAACAGACCACATAATATTTTCCATGTTTTCTATTCTTCCTAACAACGCTTTTAAACACTAGCAGGATTCTGTGCCATGGAAATTGTGTGATGTTTGGTTCTAGGGGCTATTCATTTGAAAAAAACATCACTTGGTAATTTTTCGAATTTAGGAAATGTCTCTGGGTATTAGGCTTAGTTAAAACACCTGAGTACATTTATAGTCACACTGGAAAACATCAGTTAACTGATACGTCCCAAAACCACACTCACTGTATCTAGTCTAAGTTAGAACAGGCAAACTGGAGAAACTGTCATAGATGAAATCATTTGGAGGGAGTTGTCTCAGTTATTTTAGAGCTGTTTTGTTTAGTTTTTGTCTGACTGTTCTTCCTAGGTTAGGAAATGTGTACTTGTTTTGCCTGACTAGGAAGAACTTGGGAGTACATGGATGATAACTTACTACATAGGCTCTGCCTTCCAAACACACATACAAGCCTGTATCTTGATGAAGGAACACAAGTTATCATCCATGTACTCCAAGGTCTTCCATGTGGAAAGTTACCATTCAGTGTGACCTCAGAGGAGCGCCAAAGCATTCGAGTTTCTGTACTAGCTATCGAAGACTAAATGGTTACCCTAGAGAACCTCCCGGTACGGGAAGAGTACTTTTCATGAAATGACAGAGAAAAGGTGAAAGAGAGGGTGCTTGAAAGACAAGGAGAGGCTGACATGTTTTATTACAGTGGCATTGACAGAAAGAGCTTTTTCTAAGGTGAGATGCTGGTGATCAGCCGTGGGCCCAGAGAACCGAGCATCACTTCTGCACTGAGAGCTGAGTTACATATTTATAGGAGAAAACACACAGGCAACTACATTTCAGCCTAGAGTGTCTGAAATGAGGTACGTGGCTCCCATCAGTAATAAGAGGAACTGAGCACCTAATTCCCAGAATACTTCAATGATAATTTGTCCTAAAAATTTAACTTATTTAAAGTCTATTAGAAAACTACACAGATAAGTTCTTCACAGTGCATGCCTTGGTTGTCACTCACGTTGGAAAGGAAAGGAAAGCCAGGAGGAGGGTTTAAGGGAAATATCAGCAAAGCAACTTAAGATAAATCACTTCTTATCCAGGCATCTCTATTGCATGGAAATTTCCAGGGTCTTTGTTGCCATAGATGGTGTGCAAAATATAATGCTAAAATTCTTAGAGAGGATCTTCAAAGAACAGTTACCCAGGAAATAACACAACGGTGAATTATAAATCCATTTTACCTGCACTGTTTTATCTTAACAGAGGAATCTCAGCAACACCCAAATTGAAATCAAGGGAGGAGAGACACCCTTCCTGTCAGAGGTGGTGCCCAACGCAGCCCCTCGTTCCCGAGCTTTATGTTAGTTTGATTAATTACTCACTGAGCAGATTAGGATGTGTGGCTGTGCACGCGTGAACTTTTATTAAAGGACTCTCGTATCACTTTTCTCTGAGATGCCCTTGGGGGAAAAGCAAAACATCAATGCCCGAGAGGGATATTAAAAGAAAAAATCGGTAGTTGCTGTTATTTTATGTAACAATTAAACCACAGTTTTCTTCTTCAAAAAAGAAAAAAAGTCTTTCTGTCCTGTCTTTGCCCTTCTGTAAGCGGAAGAGCAAAAGACGCTTCTGCAAGTACTGAATTTGTGTCGGCTTCCAGGTGGGGAAAAATAAATAAAAGATGACTTGTTTGGGATATACAGTGAAATTAAATCTCATAACCTGAATATAAAATTATATCAGTGACAAAACCATTATTGGCGTAGCCTCTTATGAAGGAGGCACTTAACCTCTAAACTCCTGTAATAATGTGTTTTTTCATCTTAAAAAAAAAAAACCCCAACAATATATGGGCTTTGAATGAAAGGCATCAAAAAGAAATATGCCCACACAACTCATCTTTTTCTAATGTAAAAATGTAATCATTCTTTTATACTTGTATTTCGTAATTTAGAAAACCCTTTCACCATAGGAAATTTTTACTGAATTTTGCATTAAAAGAAGAAACAAACCATCCATCAGGAGAAGGTAAAGAGACCCGAAGAACTCAACCCATTAAACCGAAGGAGTCAGACACCGCCTGCATGGCTTACTTGAGAACACTGGATCTCCTAGGCATGGTCCCGCACACACATCCTGAACGGGATGCATTGCATTTTCTATCGTAAATTCTTGCGCATTTTCTATCGTAAATTCTTGCACAGTTTCCTAGCAGAAGACACCTTTCGTTTTGAGGAAACCCCTCACAATGTGGCTTCAAATGAACCTGTTCCCAAGGTTCAAAAGCTTTAAATCACTAGACTGTGGGTACCATTGAGAAAACTCACTGAGCTATATCAAGGAGAGGAAAAAATAACCAGGTACAAGTTTAATTCTCAAAAGGTTGCCACGTAAGGGCTGCTCAGAAAAGGACTAAGACTTCCCAAGAACAAGAGGGCTCAAAACAAATCACTTCCAAAGTGGGGGGAACACACACCCACACTCTAATCCATTGTGTTCGGTCCACTCTATCCTGGTAGAAAATTCTCTCTAGTTAAAAAGCAGCGTCTCTACTTTAACATGTCCTCATTCATCTACTTTTCCAGAACAAACACACTGCAGAAATGCCATTGTTTTCATATTATCAAAAAGAGCATGTAAATCAGAATAATTACACTCTTTGGAATCATTTGCCTATGGCAAATTCACGGCGGTTGATAGCAGAGGTAATAGACACAGAGCCTACTGCAACTTGGCAAAAGTGTCTAATTTTGTCAAGAAAAACAAGTTGTCTATTTTAAGGAGTCTTTCTGTCTCATTTGGTAAATCTGGGCACATTGCAGTGCCTGGGACTTACCTTCTCTTCTCCTTTACGTAGGTCTTTAGTTCCCTTGCACAGAATTTCTCAGTTGCTTTGGTGGAGAAGAGCAGAAACTCTAGAAAAAAGGAGATGAAATATGAAAACTGGAAGAAAACTTGATTTGATGTTTCATATTGATAATTTCAGTTCTCAAATTCTTTTGAAATTCAGAGATGCATTATGACAAGGGATTCCTGCTGATACAACAATTAAACAGAAAAAAGGTTAAGTCATAAAAAACGTGTGGCGACCCTAGCAGTGTGTTGAGCTTAACTTTATTTCATGCGTCTGTGGAGTTTTAGCTTCTTTTTCCTAGTAGTGAAAGCATACATTTATATGGCTTATTTGTCTTTACAAAGAGTAAAATGTTTGTGAATTTATCTAAGATCTGCCACTGTTTTATCCTGTTTAAAGCCCCTCTTCGTCTGTGTTCCTGTTGCTAATTCCAATTACACATTATGATAATTAGATTAAGGGTAGGAGATATTTTATGTCACACTAGATTCCCAGAGACCAAGGATTCCATTTGCACACTATTGTATGAGTTTACAAATATTGGTTTTCTGGTCCCATGGAAGGAAAAAAATGCATTGGTTTTGCATTTTACTTAGTCATTTTAAACAGCAATCACATCTAAAATGAATGCATCTTGAGTTTCTTATTTTAGCCTTATAGTCCTTGAAGTAGTTTCCAAGTATTGAACAGTGAATTCAATTTTCTCTGTTCCATTTATTTCCCTCTTCTCACCCTACAAAAAGAAACCAAAAAGAGAAGAAAAGAAAAAAAAATGAAAAACCAAAAATAAGCAAACACAAATACATGGTGGATATAAGATAGGCAAAGATAAGTCAGATTACTTTTAGGTTTTGAACATGTTGGCTAAGAGATAATTGGTATAAATATCAAAAAAAGAGAATTGAACAGAAGTAACTTGTTTCTCAGAAAGCTGGTGTGTGGGTCTTTTGTGACTTGGTGAGGGGCCAGATGCATGGCTCGTTAATTTACGAGGCTGAAGGTGTCGAGATACAGGACGGGAGTCATGGAGTGGATGTCCGTCTTCACGAGATGGACAGGAGCGGATATGTACTTGAGGAAATACCTACATGAAGTGCGTTGAGGGGTGAAGAGAAGACCGGACTGCTGAAGAAGGAGCAGAAGGAAGTCAGGGCCAAGGGGCCACATTGGAGGCCATGAAAATGTGTTTTCTGAAGAAATTATTGGGCAACACTGTTAAATGCTGCAGGTCGTTCTGAAAGAATGAAAACTGAAGATCATATGATCTGATTTTGGAGGACGCTTGTGACCTCGGAGACATATTTTTGTGAGAGAGTACAGAAGCCAGCTAACAGGAGGGGCAAGGCTCAGTCGTGATGGAAAGAGAAAAAAGTGTGGTCGAGTTGAAGGGAATGTTTTCTTGCTAATAATTTCATTTTGGTTGCTTAAGGATGAATCATCCTGAGCATGCTCATAAGATGGAGGTAAAGACCAATGACAAGGGAAGGGCTGTGGACGGCAGAGGACAGTGAGGTCGGGGGGTAGGTTCTGTGGGTGGATGTGTGTGACAATCATTAAGACCAAGGGCAGGTAGGTGGGAAGGTTGTCTCTGAGAGAGGAGGAAGGTCATTTTATGTGATGTAGGGAAGAGAAAGCCATTTGTTAAGATGAACATGGGTGGAGTGGATGCCCTGAGAAATTGTGAAACGTGAAAAAGTACTGGAGAGGCTGCTTGGGCAATATGATTAGTGGTTAAAAATAAATTAACACAAAAGGTCAGGGAGAAATCCAGTGAGATTGAATAGGACAGGTTCATCCAGGACCTTGTCGGGAGATTTTGCAATATTCCCCAGAAACTCTGCATGAGCCAGCAGCTGAGAAAATGGAAGATGAGCTCACCCAAGGTGGTGGAGCAGCAGGACGAAAACCTGGGAAGTCATGGAGCTGTACCTTACTGTGGGTGGAAGGCACAATGAGTTAATATTTGTAGAGCGTGTAATACGTGTATTACAACAAGGGATTACTGCTGATTTATAGCAATTAAACAGAATGCGTGCTAAAAGTCATAAAAAGTTTGTGGTGACCCTAGCAGTGTGTTAGGCTTACTTTTATTTCATGTGTCTGCGTAGTTTTAGCTTTTTTTCTAGCAGTAAAAGCAAGGAATTTATATGGCCTATTTATCTTTACAAAGGGTAAACTGAATTTATCTAGCTAATACCTTAAAATACCTTTTAACTATATAAAACACTGTGATTACTTGTATTTATACATTAAAATAAAAGTTTTGTCCTGGTCAGCTGAAATGATTGGTTGTAAGACTAGGAATAGACGCTTGTTTGGTAATGGCAGTTTTTAAATAGGTGTTTTTGAAGGGAGTTTTAAGATTGATTCGATCTAAAATAAAATCCGCCCTGGCCGGTTGGCTCCGTTGGAATGTTGTCCATACACCAAAAGGCTGTGGGTTTGATCCCCGGCTAGGGCATGTGTGAGAGGCAACCCATTGGTTTCTCTCTCACATCAACATTTCTCTCTCTCTCTTCTGTCTCTCCCACCCCTTCTTTCTAAAATCAATGAACATAGACTTGGCGAAGGATTAAAAAAAATAAAGTTTGTCAAAATAAAACCAGTCATATTCCCCCAGAACACACTAACTTTTCCATTGGTAGGGACTGTCCTAAAACAAATGGAACAGGGGAGAACCCCTGAGCCGAAAACACTCCCGGAAAGTCAGGCACAGTAAAGAGAGGATGACAACTTTTTGTCACTAGGTTTCATCTTGTAGGGAGATTAAAATTCTTTGAAATCCTCTGTGTCATTGTGTAATGAATATATCCTGTGCTCCCCACCAATTTTCAATTATATCTTGAAACAAAACACAGTGAGAAAAACAATAAGATGCAGGTTCTTTCTGTGTAAATTGATTAGCTTAACACCATAGAAAAAAAATGCATGCAAACAAAATTTAAATATGCCAATGAAAGTACACAAATATCATTATTCAAAGAAAGTTACTGCCTTGTTCTTAAGGTTCTTAATTTTCTGCTCATTCCTGCAGAAAATTATTAAATGCTCTTCTGCTGACCCCAGACAATTACCAACTATGAATATACAATTGGGATAAAAGTTTGGTAATCTAGCCCAGAGAAGAATCTAAAATTGTAGTTAAATTCTATTTGATAATGAAGTTTGGAGATGAAGATTGTTTGAAGTAGCTATAATTCAACAGAATGAGAGTCTATACAGG
>VMDR010006583.1:0-11228 GCA_007922815.1 Macrotus californicus | reverse complement strand
GTTCAATAAGGTTGTGGCTGAGAAATATTTAAGGAATTTTTTTTCTAATCAGCAAAATTAATAGTATTTTTGGGGGTCTCACTTGCCATTTTAATACTAGAAACCCATGAAGGAATCAAGAGTGGTAGCTCCTACACAAAGTACTTTGAAAATTTGCTCAAGTGGCCTTTCCTTTGTCTGCTGGCAAGTGAAGACGAGCTAAGGGGAATGCCAGCTTCTCGTGTTCAGCAAATATGATCGTGTGCATATGACGTGTCAGGCACGGTTACAGGTTTGGGGTAGAAAGGGGAACAAAGGCAGACACGGCCCAGCCCTTGCCTGCATCTAGCTGAGATATTAATGGAATGATCACCCAAATAATGCTGTAGATATGTACCAATGGTAAGGGCTACGAGACCACAGAGCAGAAAGACCTGGGAAACCCAGAGAGGGCTCTTTGAGAAAGTTGTTAGGATTTCCCTAGGCCCAGTGGAGCCAGCCTGAGAAATAAGGGTGAAGAACCTTCCTGACAAAGGAAAGAGCTAGAACAAAGGCCCAATGATGGATGCAAGAATCTGAGTTTGAGGAAGTGAGAGGCCAGTGTGGGGTCTCAGAGCCAGGGGCTCAGGTGATGCAGCAGGAGGTAGGGGGTCAGGAAGGGGTCAAACTAAGGATTTTAACTTTTCGTCCTGAGACCAGTGGACTAAGAAAGTCTCTCAGGGACTTAGCAGGAGACATCTGGGTGCATCACGTTGTCAGAGGACTGTGAGCACAGCGTAAAGACTCACTGGGAATGTTGCAGCAGCCGGAGCAGAAGCAAAGAGACACGTAAACCTGAGAGAGGCCCAGGTGGGTGAAGAACCACTGCGAGGGTTCAGGTGAAATTCAGGGTGTGAGATTAACAACACCCATCAACAGATAATGTCATCTGCATGTGGGATGCACAGCGTTTTCAGAGCTCTGTGGGTTCTACCGGTGGGACTCTCAAATTTATGCTCCCCTAAAGTCTGAAGTTTCAAGAAGGAAAGCTTGTCGCCTGTCTTGAGGATGAATGCTGGCATTAAAATGACAAGTGAGACCCCACAACTGCTATTGATTTTGTTGATTAAAATCACATTACTTACATACTTCCCAGTCACAATTTCATGGAACTAATTTGTTTCTCTTGCTGATATATGTATATTTTTGCTGATATTTTTTATAACAAGCTTAATCTGCTAATTTGGGTGGTACCGTTCTTTCAATTTCATGTAAAGAGGGAGTAATGAAATTTAAACTTTGGACTAACCATGTAAAAATAATTTAAATAACAAATCAAACTTTGAGGGTTTCTTATTATTGTTTAAGTACAGTTGTCTGCATTTTCCCTTCACCACTCCCCCCTCACCCCAGCCATCCCCACCTCCCTCCCCTGATCCCACCCCACCTTGGTTTTGTCCATGTGTCCTTTAGAGTTGTTCCTGAAAACCCTTCCCCCATCCCAATGTTCATAGCAGCACAATTCACAAAAACTTTGATTTTTTTCCTGATAGAAACAGATCTCAAGCTTTTATGATATTTGATACTTTGAAAAATGTCATTGAAGAATATCTCATGGTGTTACAAGATGTATGCAGAAGGTGCTTTCTGCCAGACGTTGACGTTAAAATTTAAATTGTGTGTGGAACCAGTGATCTGACTCCCCAAACCTGAATATTTATCCAACATAAAGAACGTGAGCAGTTGTATATTATGAAGCTCCAACTAAACCTCAATTATCTGCTACTCATCTTTGAAACTTCTGTTAGTTATGTGAATGTTAAAAAGTTAAACATTCAATTCCAATGTATTTTATTTTTACAGCTCTCTTTTTCAGAGAAATATAGTGATAATATGAAGATTTTCAAAATGTCCCTTGTGCATTTCATGGTTTTACTAACAAAAATATCAGTTCATTTTATAAATCAGTTACATCAAGATTTAGCTACCTTAAATTGTTTTTGAAAGAAGGTAGAATATAAATAAATGCTATATACATAAACAACTATCAAGACCTACCCCAAGTGCATAACAGGGGAGTAAATATCTTATACTTTCATAATTTACTTAAATTGCCTATGTTTTACTGTCCTCTCTTCCACCCCATTATTAAACTTTTGATGAATGGAGGCATTTAGTAGAAAGATTAAGAAAACACCTCATTTTCTTGTAAGCAAAACAAATACAAAAATACAATGATGTTTCCTTATTTTTGTAAAGCAGTATTTTTGCTTCTGAAGGTAAATATTTCTCTTAGAATTCTGATTCTGCATTTTCTTTCTGACCAATAGTTAACCTCCTGAATGCTAATTTCCCCCCAAAACTATAGTTTACATTCCATTTTTTTTTTGTCATTTGAAAAATTGAATGTATATTCACAAGTCCATTATTGTAATGTTGTTACAGTGGCATACATAGCCTGATAATACAATAGCAGGATGGTGCTTGCTGTAGAACATGCCTTGTATTGAAGACGCATGTAGCTTCACGGCCTTCCCAGGGCCTGGAAGGTTCCTAAGTTGTTTTGTTATTAATACATCACGTTCCTGATGGCATGACAACCAGAGGATTACAGTGGCAATTGATGTTGGGACAGAGGGCATCTTACACTACTGCACGTTCTACAAATGAGAAAATCATGTCTTTGATCTTTAAAAATCAGCTTCCTTTGTGGCAGCCTGGCCACAAAAGGCTCCTCTGTCCTGAAATGTTCAAAACAAACACGCACACAAATGAACAAGCCTTTCGCCGGGTCCGAGGGAGAACCCACTGAGACACAATCTTCCGTGCTCAGCGGGCCAGGGACTGCTGGACTCGCCGGTGCTGTGGACCGGGAAGGGTCCATCAGAAATTCCTCCCTGTGACATAATCTATGTCCAAAACCTGTCTGATAACCAGGGTAGTCCTGCATCTCTTTTGACAAAGAAACCGAATGTGTTTGTCTCCAGGAGGGGAACAAAAACCTGTCGCAACTCTGCCGAGACGAACGCAAAGCAAATGGTCTGCAGGGAGTTTTTACCGTCTACATATATTCTCAGACCCAAGAGTTAACAAAGAGGAAAGATTTCCAAATGAATAGCCACAACCCCAAATCTCAAGTTTTTAAAATAAAAAACGCTGTTCAGTAGCTTTAAATGCCTTTACCAGGTGTGGAGTGGATCATTGTTGTTGGTAAGTGGAAACTGGCTGGGGGTAGGCGGTGGGGGTGGGGTGGGGTGTTGAGTTTTAAAGAGAGATGTTTTCTTACTTAAATCTGTGGAAGACCATGGACATAACCAAGGGGGAGGGTGGGAGTGGGGGAGGGGGGTGGGATTGGCTGGGGTGGGGGGAGAGTGGTGGGGGGAAAATTCAAACTGTAATTGAACAACAATAAAGTAATTTAAAAAAAAAATCTGTGGAAGACCAAGGAGCTTTTCTGCAAAGTTTTCAGTGCTGTTTCAAAGCTCCAAACCAGCTCAGATGGATGAAGCACCCTCTCGTCTTGACCCGGACTACTGTCTAAACAAGGTGCCTCTTAATTTACGCGAAGGGTAGTTAGGCCTGCCACCAACAGCCCCATGAAAAACTGCTTCTGTGCAGGGCAAGCTTTCTAGAGCTGATAAACACTCACTGGAAGAGGGTTTTTTCTTTGTTTGTTTGTTTATTTGTTTTCCCCTCTTGGCCACATCCACTTTGGGCCAGAAATGTTATTGAAATGTTTTACTGCTTTGAGTGAGGATGATTACTGTTATACCTATTTAAAGTATGCTTGAAATTATTTTCTGATTCATACATTGAGCTCAAATTTGGCATTTCACGATGATGTTTGATATTTAAGAGATGGCTAGAAAAATGATACAATTTTTTCTTTTCTGGAACGCTATGTGAGTGAGCTAGACTTTGTAATACAAAGAAAAAATAAACTGGGGAAACTATGGTAGGAATTATCTTCATATTTATATTGATTCATACTTATTAAAACAATTTTTTCTAACCTAAGTATATTTTTAGAGTGTGCTTATTCTTCTGTAGAGTCCAGTACTGAGCAATACCGTAAGTGGCTCTTTTCTTTTAAATCCTCACCTAAGAATGTGTTTACTGATTTCAGAGAGAGGAAGGGGGAGAGAAAGAGAGAGAGAGAAACACTGATGGGAGAGAGAAACATCAACCAGCTGCCTCCCGTGTGTGCCCTACCAGGGATGGAGCCTGACACATTTCGGTGTACCGGACACACTCCAAGCTACTGAGCGACCTGGTCAGGGCTCTTTTTTGTTGGAACTATTTGTTTTTTTTTTTTGGTTAGTAAGAAGGCATATGTTCTTTTTAATAAGTATGTGTTTAAAAGAGAAGAGATCAACTATTCTTAACACGTTGATACTACATTTTCTCACTTATATGTATTCACTCACCAAATAGTCATTGCTCATCTGCCATCTGCCAGAATATTCCTAAGTGACAGGGACACAATGGTTCACGAGGCAAGCTCCATTCTTGCCCTCATAGGGTAAGAAGTCTAGAAGACCGTGAAACCAATGAATAAATGCATTATAATTAAAATTTGGGTAAGTTCTTTTGGGGAAAAGAATGATGTTCTGTAAAAGGATATAAGAGGGTCTCTTCTAATTTTGGGTGCATTTTAAGTATTTCTGTGGGAGTTTGAATGAGATATGACTGAAAAAATTTCTTTAGTGAAGTGGGACAGAGGCGGTGTGCAGAGGCCTGGGGGCGGGGGCTGCTGGTGCAGGCAGGACCAGGTGGACCGCCTGGCAAGGGGCACAGCATGTCAGGTGAGGCCTTGAGACCACTGTCAAATATATTTTTGTTTGTTTTCTTGGTAGTGATGAAAAACCACTGGAGGACTTTGAGGTTGGGAAGTGATACAACTCAATTCCAATGATCACTTTGAATGATCACTTTTAAAACCTAGCTCAGCACATTTAAGATATTCCCAAAGCTTCACAAGACCCAAGTTTCACAAAAGCTGTGCATACTTCCACAAGGAGCTAGCTAGTCAGATCCTTGGATCTGCGCAATGATAAAAACACTAAAATTCACTGGCTCCTCTCAGGCCTCTGAGTCTGATTTAACAAAACAGAAAAACCCAACTACATCTTTTTTCTACTATCATACTTCCAACAGAAATGAGGTCAAGTGTACAGGTCAGTTTTGGTTTGGAGGTAGAATGTCTAGTCCACTTCACTGTTAAGCCTTCCTTTGGTGTACTCTTTCATAACAGAATGAGTGGGCCATTTCAGTGAAAAACATCGTGGGAACCGGTGTAAGCAGTTGACCTGGGGCAACGAGATTCAGTGAGGGAAAGACGTGCGCACAGTGAAGGGAAAATGTCCACACGGTGAATGGTAGCTGGTCCACAACCTCTCATCTCATCCCCCCATGAAGGACACAAGAAGCAGAGGACAAGGGTGAGCTTCTGCCATGTGACACTGGAACCCAAGAATCAGCTTGTGTGACACTGATAGAACAGGGCCAACATGACTGAGGATTTGCTGTTTCTATACACAGTTCCACATGAACTGGGAGGGAGGGAGGGAGGCGGGCCTCCTCATTGGCAGTGGGGTTGCTAGCATTTGGGTCACAGGGTGCTGCACAGGCAAAGGAACACCAAATATCCACAAAGACATTACCCGGGGAGAACAGATGGAGAAGTACCAAGGGAAATGACATGGTTGTCATTACCAGGTAACCAGCTCAGGCAACAGGACAACTAAATCCAAGGTCGGCAGTTTGATGGGCTTGTTTCCTGTAGCTCTTGCTGATGTACAGCTTTGGCATGGGCTGCTTTTGGTAACCCCGGGACCTGTAGATGTTTGTGCCATAATCTAAACATCATGCCATACTCGCTGGGTGATCTTGGAAAACTCAGTCTTTTATAATGAAAATAGGAATAAAATCCTCAAAACATTGCTTGAGGATTAAATGGATAATACATGATGTCTGGCACAAGGTGACCACTTAGCAGATATTAGCCATTGTTACATCTCAAAACCTGTGGCAAAATGTGGTTTCTCTGTTTTTTGGTTTGTATGCCTGTGCAATAGGAAGCACCAATCTGTTAAGATGACTTTACTTGTAAAGCATGCAGAGTCTCAAAGGGAACACTTTATCACTGTGAAGTATTCTGAAAAACACAATGGAAGATTTCATCTAAGCTAGATAAACGTTATTATCCTCATTATGGAAAGGTCAGAGCGAAGCAGGGAACTAAAGTAACTTATCCAAGAATGTCAGAGTTTGAGATTGAAAGGCTGACTTTCCTGGGGCCTATGAATACCGGTAGGCAAAGGTTCTCGGAAGCAAGAAATGCCCACCCATTCAAGTCGCTTAAAACTTTCCAAATGATTACAACCCAGGCAACTTTTTTATTTATTTTTCATTCAGCTTAGATCTCTGAATTGAGCAAATAGTTCAGAAAAAATACAAGTTTGTGTGATCATGTGTAAGTGGGGCGGATGACCGATTGCACAGGATGGAAGGATTCGGGTTCTCTCCTACACTTGCTGGATGACCAGGAGACAGTTGGCATTTCAGTCGCGTGCCTTATGTATTAATTCATACTAAAACTCAAAAGAAGCATTTAGTACTGGCATAGACACAAACAGTAACTTATCTGGGGACACAAACGGAGTAACGACTCACTCAGAATTAGATGCTCCCTACCTCCAGCTGTTCACGTCATCTCCGGCTCTAGGCGAACGTGCAGTGTATTTTCCTATCTCACCATAAATGTTCTGTGGTTCTGATTATCACTCGATGGAAACTTGTAAGCTCCTTACCTTGCTCAGGAGCTTAAACACCTTTGTTCTTTTTGCTCTTCCTCGACATACATGCAGATAAATCAGACAGTGTGCCCTTAGTTTGTAAAAGAGCAAGAGGGAATCAGCTTAGGCAATCTTTCTGAAAACATTCGGAGGCTCATATGAAGTTCCAGTTGGGGTTCTGATGTAAGTTTGCTACCCAAGTAGAAGTTTATTGGATTCTTGCTCCCTTTGTATGGTCTTCGTGAAAAGCTTGTGATAACTACAAGAAAAGTTCCTTAAAAAGCCTGCATCATTATTTTACTCCTGGGGACTATGTTTCTTAGGGTCTTATCTAAATAAGTTGTGTGTGCGCGTATGTAGTTTTATGATGTTAGCACAGATGAACATATTAATGGAGAGATTACAGTGCAGAAATGATACTTGGAAATTAGAAACAGCACGGGCTAAATACTGCCTACAAGTACAAACAGCGCTACCTCTTTCTCGACCACACTAATCTTCATTGCTTTGTAAAACTGAACCCAGGAAAATGTCCATTTTTATTATATATCCCAGTAAAATAATGTTCACTAGGTGTGGTAGAAGATTAAAGACAAACAAACGTTTCAATCAACCTATGTATGTCATCCACTAGATTTCTTGCTTTTCTTAGACTTGTGTTTTGGTGGGACAGAGCTGATTGGCAGCGATTGCCATAGCCAAAGGTCAGGGCCATGGATGGGGTTGAACAGAGAATGCTGGGAGAGCAGCAGGACTGGCCTCACCGGTGATGGGCTGAAGACAATTGAGTCCCAAACTTGCTCTCTGGCCTGTATCTAAAAATCCACTGGTGGCCTGAATTTGCATATTATCTTATCTGTGTTGGGAATATGTATTAATAATAAGGCAAATGGTTTGGGGAAATTTGGAAGATTTTATGACTTTTGGCAAATGAATTCCTGATAAAAATTTAGAAAAAAAAATAGCCCAAGTTACAAATGCTGTATTACATTTTAAATTAATTTATATGTTGACATTAAAAATGATTGTTACTTCATTTTTTTTAACATAATACCAATTGATGCTGGAAAAACAATCTAAAATGAACACTAAAAACAAATTTCAAGATAATTAGAAAAAGAAGGAAAGCATCTAATTTTTACGTGCTAATGGACTATGTTAATTGGCAAAGAGATAAGTTTTGGTTTATGACGTCATTATTTAATGATTTATAGGCATACTTTAGACCCAATCCCCTATTTCTAGTTGCCTGTGGAGAATGTTTGAGACATAAGCTTAGCCAGCGGCCCTTACCACACCCTCTAGTTATGCCCCATCCTGCAAGGGCTCCACTCTCCAAAGTCCCACTGCAGCCACGGGTTTTCCCACAGGCCACCTAGCCCAGATTCAAAGACCTTCCTGGGGAGGCCTCAGTGGGAGTGAGCACAGAGAGGTGATGAAACCCACCTTTATAAATACAGTGGTAGGTTAAAATCTAAACACAAAATCTGCCATACTCACGAGGAAAGAAAGTAGACATTGCCTTCCTATGAGAGAATATAGAGTTAAGTATACTCATGGAAATAAGGGCATAAAGTTTTACTGTTGGTAAAACTTCTGTGGATCAGATGACCTCAATGCTTCAATGGCTGCACCTAACATGAAAGTCAAGGCTATGAGGACAGAAAAACAGAAAGATGGATCTAATATTTTGCTTTGTGTAGCATGCTTATACATTGTACTTTATTTCAGTCACCTGTATAATTCCATACTGAAGAGTAATCATAGAGGGATCTTTAACCATCAGGTATTTTAAGTGGCTAAAAATATCAGGTTCCTAAAAATAATCAAGAAAGACTAATTGATTTACAAAAGTGTTCATTGATACAAGCCTAAGAATATCCAAGATTTTTAAAGAACAATCTCTACATTTTTAAGATAATGAAGGGTTTATCTAAAATACTAGAAAGTGTGATTAAAATGGTATATTAAAGTTTGAAACTTGTGGGTTAAAAATGTCAAACCATGAAGTGACTGGGGGTTTTGAACACCTGCACAAGAAAGGACTGTTTGGTGAGAGAGCTGCTGTGTTCTGAAATCTAGTAGGAAGTCCAAATGGAGGAAAACAAAGCTGTTCAGGATGCTATTTTTAAGTGTGACTTTTCTTTTTTCCCCTACCATTAACATTCTAACAAGAGGGAAGGGGAGTTAAAGACTGGGAGACCACCTGGCTGCCATTCTGCAGAGCCAAGTCCTCAGTCCTTGTTGACAACTCAAGGGTCTTGGCAGGGGGTGGGGCCACAGGGGGGGTGGCCCAGGGGAGGCCTCCCTCACAGACAAGCCCAGGAGACCCTCCTGACATCAGATGCCAGTGTAAAGGTTGCCCAGGACACTGGTAGTAGAGAAAAAGCAGAAAGCAGGAATAGAGTGGAATTCAATGCCCTTAAAGATCCTTTTAAGAATGGGATATGCCTGGGGTTCCCTAATTTAAAATCCTGTCTCATTTTGATCATTTGTGAGTACACTTCCTCTCATACAGGTCTCTGCTTGAAGAGCAAATACTGCCAGGATTGACTTGTTTGGCCTGACGCACTCTAGCAATAGCGAAACGTGGTGCTGATCTCTCCATGTGGTTGTTGGAGGGGCGGACACCCTCGAGGTGGGTCTGTGGTCCCAGGGCTGCTCTTTGAGTTCTGAGTTTGGAACTTTGCTGAGCCACTGCCTGGGCCCTCACTAGGACAGGCAGCCTTGAGAGTTTAGGGAGGCTGCCACTTCCTGAGTGCTTACCCGGACTGCTGCGACCTCTTTGCTTTGTTTCTCATCTCAGGACCAGCTTGCCTATGTCTTGCAACATGAATATTAGCCAATTTAACATTAAATCTAATTTAGTCTAAGGCGCGGCTGAGAGGGGAGAACAGGAGAGGCTCTGCCAGTGCCTCTAGTTTCTTTCTTTCCCTGCTAACTTCCTTTTATTTTTCCCTCAAAAAATACCAAATTCATAATAGATTTCGGGGGGTGGGTGGTGGGTGGGAATGAGCTCACTTCCATTTCCGAAGTGGCAATTAAATTCCATTCTCTGAGTGAGCTTACGTAGGCTACTGGTGCTTGCCTGGATGGCTCTGGTGAGGATGGTGCCCTCCAGTTAGGGCTTTTGGGAAAGGGTCTCATGTGTGATTGGTAATGTCCCCAGAGGTCAAGAAGGAGGTCACATGTTCACTGGCCTTGCTGTGTTTAATAGAATAAAAGGCTAATGGTAGGAAGGTGCCTAGGGTGTCACCGTATCAGCTGACGATGTTACTGTTTTAAGGTGATCGAGTTTTCCAAAATTACACAGAGGATACCCACAGAGGTTAGGTCTTCCGTTAAAATAAAAATATAACTTTAGAGAAAATCTGACTTATACTGGTCACATTCAAAGTGCTCACCTAATTATATCCCTGTCCTGCTTAGGTGCTGTTTCCACGCAAACATCACCTCACAGCTGTTAGAAGGCATTCACCAAAAAGGCAACAGAACGATGTAGTAGAAGGTGTGGAGAAAGGGACCCCGCGCGCTGCCGGCCGGTAGGGATGCAAACTGGTGGACCCACTGTGGAAACCAGTATGCAGCTTGTCCAAAAATTCAAAATGGAGCTGCTGCCACATGACCCAGGCATTTTGCTCGTGGGCATTCATTCGAAGAAAACAAAACTAACTTGAAAAGCATATGGATGGTCATTAAGAAGTTTTAAGCCTGGGAATACCAAGTTATAGTTTGCTGCGGCACAAAGAACAGACTGGGAAGAAGTAAAATGGAATGTGCAGAGCCCAGTTAGGAAACTAGGGCGGCAAATGAGGCAAG
Organism: Macrotus californicus; assembly: GCA_007922815.1. Classification (NCBI taxonomy): domain Eukaryota; kingdom Metazoa; phylum Chordata; class Mammalia; order Chiroptera; family Phyllostomidae; genus Macrotus; species Macrotus californicus. The sequence goes on along the minus strand of VMDR010006583.1, from coordinate 654 downwards.
ATACCGGGAGCATGGACCAAGGCTGTGGCAGGGTGTAGGGTGAAGGTAACAGATGGAAGTCAAAGAGGAGCCCAAATCAAATGGACCTGGATATGAAGTGAGAGAAGGGCATGGGTTCAATAAATGACTGCCAATGTCCAGGCTGTGCCACTGTGAGTATGGTGGTGACTGTCATCAAAGCAGGGACAGCTGGAGGACAGTAGGGTATGAAGGGGAACCTCATGAGCTCAGTTTTGAGTTTCAGAGAGACATGAATTGTCATGGATACATGGGGCTGGACTTTGAAGGAGAGGTCAGGGCTGCAGCCATGCACTTGAGCCATCCAAGTATAAATACCTGTAGTAATTATAGCCACTAGCACGGGAGTGTGAACGTTTGACAGAGAGTGCTGGTTGACTATGAAAGGACAATTCTGCCAAGTGGCTGGCTAGACAGGATGGAGCAGAGAAGTGAGAGGAAAACTGTGGTCTCTCAGAAGCTGAGGGAAGGAGTGTCGATGGCAGGTAACCACTTGCTGAGGGCACAGGATCCATCAAGAGGCTATACCCCATGACACCTGAATGTGTCTGCTGGATGTCAGGACCTCTGAAGTAATCACCATGATGATTCAGTTCCTTGGTATGGGCTACAGGAACTTGCCTGATGAACTAAAAA
>VMDR010006582.1:0-44705 GCA_007922815.1 Macrotus californicus | reverse complement strand
ACATGAAATGAAAGAAAACTAAAACTAAATAGAGTAGCCTAGCTTTTGAAGTCATACACAATGCCAAATGATATCTTTTTGGGAAAATATTAATTTAAAAAGTCATACGCTATAAATATAGACCCTTTAGAATTGTTTTGGTTTGCTTTCATCGGAGTGATTTAGAGATTTAAAAGAAAACTACTGCTTGCTGAACATTGAATTAAAAGTGAATTAGTTTTTATGGGTCTTCCTCCCTGATTCTGTAAGGAGGTAACTAACAGTTAATATTTTCTATTTATTAATGTTTTAAGCCTATATTCTACTTTCTGAGAAGTTTCTGGCTTTTCTCAGTGAATAACTGGATATATTCTTAAATGGAGGACAAGCTACCAATACTGGTGAATCAAAGATTTCAAATAAATTAACAAATAAACAAATGAAAAAGTTAGGTTCTGGGTCACATATACCAGCACTTTTAGCAATGGGATATGAGCCAGGCACATTTCAGTTGAGGTAGCACGTGATCTGACAAACACAAGTGTCCTTACGTGGACAGCTGGCCAGGATATTTTAGAGCAGAGCTGCCCACTAAAATGAAGCCCACACGAATGCTGGAGGCCCACTACTTGTTGAATCCATCCCGTAATCTTAAAATCTGTAAATCTGCATTTTTGTATATTGAGTTTCTATTAGGAAGCATACTTTATTGATCTGGAGCCAAATTGCCAGAGTGCAAAGCTCTCTTCTGTCAATTTACTGGCTGTGTCACTTCCAGCTAGCTACTTAACCATTCTGCACCTCAGTTTTTCCATCCATAAAATGGGGACAATAATAGTGTGCAAATCATGGAGTTGTTGGAAAGGTTAAATAGGTTAATGTATAAAAAGTCTTAAAATAGTACTCAGCACATAGTAAGCACTATATGAATGTTTGCTACTATTATTATCATTATTAATTCTTATTACTACTTCTACTTGAATTTAATAAAGGCTTATAGCTGTTAATAAAGGATCAAAATGATAGTGAATGCCAATCTGTATTTCCCAGGGAATGGTAATTTGGGCCTCAAAATGCAGTATTGTAATAACAGTTACATAGTAGGGAAGTATAGAAGTGGGAAAATTTAAAGTCAGTCATTTCTCACTTTGAACTCTACCTCCACCTCTAACTTGTGTGAACCTGGGCAATTTACCTATTCAACCTTGCTAAGCCTTTAGAAGGAGAATAATAATACTTGCCTGACAAGATAATCAATAATTTGGTAAGATAATGAATATGAGGTGCCTAATGCACATGGGTCTTAGATTTACTTCCAAGAACTCAGCTGGTTCTTGCAGTTCCATGTGGCGCCCTCCCTTTTCCCTTTCTGGCTCCCGGCCGCATTCAGCAGAGTCTCACTCTGCTGCCGGCTGAAACCGACACCAAGAAGCAGACCCAGGATAATCACCAACTAAGAACTTAGTGTATAAAGATGTCGTTGGTAAGGTAGTCTGTATTATAATGCTATGTTAAAAAGGTTGAAAGTCATTATTTTTTAGACATGTACATTAAAGTATGTACGGGTCAAGGTGATATATGGGATTTGCTTTTAAAATACTTTAGCAAAAGGAGAAAAATAGAGACATAGAGGACCCATGAAACAAATGTAGCAAAATCTTGATATTGTTTAAGGATGACAGGTACATAAGGATTTATTATATTATTCTCTATTAATGTTTAGTTTAGTGTATTTGAACTTCATACGATTTAAAAAACTGAGAAATGTTAAAACCCTCGTATTTCTAAAAGTAATACATATGGCTCCTTAACCACTTGGCATATAAATCTTGTCTAATAGTCGAGACATTTCATCCCATTTCCAAAAGAGTCCAAGTCAGACCCGGTCATGCATTTCACCGAATCCTTTTTTCTTCCTGGTCCAGCAGAATATGCCGTATAATTTCCAGACAAATATTTGTCAAACCTTGCTTAGGTTAGGAAATTGTCATCTTTTCCAACATCATCATGCAGACACTTTTATAAGACACTTAGATATCCATGTTTCTAAAAGTGAGGCCACAGGATAAACCTAATGAATCTCTATAATATTATGCCAAGAGAAAGAAGCCAGGCACAAAACACAGCATATCTGTCATATGACTCCATATACATGGAAAGCCCAGAAAAGGCAAATCTATAGAGACTGACAATAGGTAAGTGCTTCCTGAGACCAAAAGTGGAAGGGGCATTCACTGTGCGTGGCCTGAGTGACCTCATTGGAATGATGGAAATGTGTTGAAACTGGATGGTGGGTATGGTTTCACAACTTGGTAAAATTACTAAAAATCATTGACTTCTAAACAGATAAATTCTATGGTATATAATTACACTTCAATAATGTTTTTTTTTAAAAAAAGGATACAGCTTAGTAGGCAACAAACTTAAAAAATCATTTATTAGGTATGTAAAACATTTTATAGTTTAGAAGAACTTTAGCACGTCAAATTATGATTTCACAGTAATTTATTATAAACTTTTATTTTTCATTTTTTTTTAAGATTTTATCTATTTATTTTCAGAGAGAGGAGAAGGGAGGGAGAGAGAGGGAGAGAAACATCAATTGGTTGCCTCTTGTTTTGCCCCCCAAATGGGGACCTGGCCGGCAACCCAGGCATGTGTCCTGACAGGGAATCAAACCAGCGATCTTTTGGTTTGCAAACTAACATTCAATCCACTGAGCTTCACCAGCCGGGGCTAAATTTCTGAAACTTCTAATTTTCTGAAACTTCTACATCTGAAACTAATACAGAGTAATACTGAATGTAAATGGTAATTGAAAAAAAGTAAATATACATTAAAAATAAAATAATTAAATATAATTTTAAGTTACAATAGATGAGTAAATTAAAATAATTGATTTAATTCAATGTTTCAATTAATTCACATAAGTTAAATAAAAGTGATGATACTAACAAACTAGAAGTTCTGGTAAATGCTAGTCTGGGTCATTGATTCCTAGGTGATAAAACCCCAGTTGTGTGTGTGTGTGTGTGTGTGTGTTAATCTCAGGATTAGATACAAAAATTAAATGGGAAAAATGTTGATGAAAATGCTTTATAAATTGTCAATTCTGCACTAACAAAGGAAGAAGAATGGTCTACCTAAGTTGGTTTTATTTTAATATAAAATAAATCCTAATTAGGTAATGCCAGGTGACTCTCCAGGTGGGGCAGGAGTAAATTAACCAGTTACCCAGTTTCCTTCCTCTGGGGTTTCGATTTCTGTAATGGTTTCTTCCTTCCACAAACATCATCGAATGGCCACCAGGAATCCATTAGTTGGTAGGTCCTTATTCCTGATCCTCAAGAGATGCCCAGTTGCCCTCCTCCTGTCCCTCCTCTCCCAAACCAAAGTGCACAACTACAGCAGCTTCCTTCTTGACTGGGTTGGAGCACCCTCAGCCCTGGTCCTGGTTCCTGGTTGCACTTGGCACAGGTGAAATGAATTGGCATTTTTGAAGCTTTTCCAAATATTAGGGGAGAATACCAGCTGCCTCCATCCATAATAGTAGTTTTTTAAACTACAGATTGGAAGACTGAAAAAAAAACACAAACCCTCTCATCACCACCCTGATTTCAGTTCCTAATTCCTGTGTCTTCCACTCCTTTTTCTTTCCAAAGAAGTATGTCTTTCCCACCTTTCAAGAGAACAGTGGCGTTTCAGTCCCATGTCCACATGAACAAAGCAGCCACTATATTCTAAGTTCCCATCCCCATAGGAACCAGGAGCACCCTCTTTCAAGGGTGGTTTGTTTTCAGCAAAGTGGTGGCAGTGTTCTTTTTACTATTATTATTATTACTATTCTGAAGTTAGCTCAGCTAATTAATAAATCTGTGCTATCTAAATGTTTTGCTACATTCTCTATACTTCAACTACCAGCCACATTTGCAAAAGGCCGTGGGGGAAAACATCAGGTTAGGACCAAAACGTCTTTCTGCCTGAGGGGGTGCATGGAGCTTACTCATCGTTTTGTTTAATCTTCTGCGGATTCTAAAAGGGTCAGCAAGGCAGACGCTGTTACCCTTTGCACCGAAGGTAGAAGGGATGTGCCTAAGGAGACACAGCTTGCTAGCTGATAACAGAGCCTGAATCGACGCCTGTCCTAACTGACCTAAGTGAACTTCTCTTTTCATCCCAAATTCCTTAGTGGAATTACCCTCCAGGAAAATAAAAATTGCAGTCCAACCGGAGTGACCGACTTCCGGGTGAGGAGACGGGGTAGTTGGCCCTTGGGGGTGTGGGCTTTGCCTCCAAAACCAAGCTAAGGTTGCCTTTGCATTTTAACTCAGTCCAGTTACGGTATCTCTGGGGCAGCCCGTTTGCACGGTTCCTTTGAAAGTTTTCCTGGGTAATCCAGTTGATTCATCCAGCAATACAGCAAATTGCAGAAACGGATTCGAAGAGAAAACGCAAAGCACGTGGAGTACTTTTCTTGGCCTCTCTCCCGACCCGTAGCCGCGTCCTATTACGACTGCGCGAGCCTATAAAAACCCGGCTCTGCGCGTCTTGTCGCCACAATCGCTTCCTGTTCGCTCTCCGTGGGTGTCTGTTGTTGTTGTTGTTGTCGTCGTCGTCGTCGTCGTCCTTTCCTGCTGGAACCCTGGTGGCAGTGAAGATGGCGTCTACCAGCCGGTTAGTGTGTGTGCCGGATCCCGGCTAGCTGCGGCGCGGGCGGGGCGTGCCAGGCGGCCGCCGGGGCTGCGGCGTCGGGCAGAGCGCGCTGGGGAGACGGGGAGAGCCGGTTAGTGTGTCCGGCCGAAACGGACAAAGGCACTGCGGAACGGCAGGGCTGTCGGGTGTCGCCGGGGTTACCGAGCCGTCGGCGTTAGCACCCCAGAGTCTTAGGTCGCCGTCTCACCCAGGCACTCTTGGGGCGGTGCGGGGTTGGGGGGGGGGGGAGGGAGGTGGATTGTCTCTGTGTCCCCAGTCCCTAGTTTCTCATCTTTCGCGGATATTTCAACCGTCTTTTTTTCTTGTTACTTTCTTCCACACTTGTTTTTCTGTCTGGGGTTCAATCAGCCGAGGGGCCAGTGAGTTCTCCTTTCCTAGGAGCGGGAAGGGGTTAGCTCCAGGGCGCCGTCCGGCTGACAGCTCGGAAGTTGGAGACGTCAGTGTTGCTGAGCCCGAAGGCAACGGCCTCCTGCCCCAAAGGCCCTCTGAGTGGAAGTTAGGGCATTTCTGAAAACTCGATGAGTTCCCTTCTAAGAGGTTTCTTTACAAAGGTCGTCGCCTGCATTTTCCTGAAGAAATTGTTGCCTGCAGAAAATTATTTACATATGCTGGGCAGTCACTGTAATGCATTTTAAAAATGCACTGTGCTCACTTCCACGGGAAATGCATGTAGTGCCCGTAGAGAGACAGCCTTTGGTTCTGTGACCTGAAAAGTGCGTGCAGGTCCTAATTATCTCTCTCACTGCCACTATGAGGCAGGTATTAGTGTTTCTGCGTGAGTGTAAACTGCCGTGCCAGTATTAGCTTTTCCAAAATGAATGTCAGAACAGTGTAGAGACTCGTGTCTATTTCTTGTTATCACAGGTTGTGCTCTGGTTAACTCAGAATGTAGTGAAAGTGTCAGGCTAGGTCTGTAGCTTCTGAAAGGCAACTCTGGCATACATTTTTGAACTTGTAATCCGCGCAGCTGAGTTCCCAGTGAACACCATTACCACAAATAGTAAGCTGGAGAAGTCCAAGCCTTTCCTGGTGACTTCCAGGACTTACTGTTTGTGTTACTGTGTTTATTAAAAAGGGGGCCTTGAGGCAGCCTTAGCTAATGGCCTGTTTGAAAACTGTTAAAGTCATTGACACACTTGTTTGCTGGTTCTGAACCTGTGGTTGAGTGCTCAGTCATTCTGCCTCCGCATGGCTCCGCCAGGTGAGTTTTCCTTGCAGGTAAATGGAAACCCTCAGCTTCCCAAAAGCACCCTAAATACACCCAACTGTCTCCCGTGGCGGGAGATCTGAAAGGTGGGCATGTGTGGCACCGCTCTCCCGTGTAAGAGAACAGGCAGTTGTGTTTGTAAGAAGTGTTACAGGATAAGTAGTAAATTCACTTCATAAATTCTTTACCCGCTAAGTACACTTTACCTTGTGTGCCTTTATTGTCTCCATTGGTTAAAAAAATATTTGAAATATATTTTTTCTAGACAGGTCCAGTTCTATGTGTTATTGCAGTTGTTCAGCTCTTGAATTTTTCTGCCAGTGAGAACAAAGGTAAATGTTAGTATTTCTACTTTTAGCTATTTTTTTCCTTGAGGAAGATATACAGTTACTAAGCTGGTTTTTCACAGAGAAGAGCACAAATATTCTGAGTTCAGATTTAAGCTCCACCACTTATTCTGTGATTTCAGGCAAATCATTCTCAGAGAATAATCTTTAAAGTGGAGATGGTAATGCCTATCTTGCAGGGCTGCTTCAAAGATTAATAATGTATGTATAGCACTAGACCCACAGTAGGCACTCAGCAAATTCTAGCTATAGAATCAGGTTGGGATTATCTGGCTTCTTAGGTTGTGTCAGTTTTAATGTTAGGGGTGATTATTGCCACATTCCTCCCCTATTGTTTTTGTCCCTTACTTTCCCTACAACCCCACCTTGTGGTTTCTCTTCTGTATTGCTCTTGTGGGTAACTTGTTTGAAAGGTGACTAGCATGATTTCACCTTATTTTGGGTAGGTAACACGTACACATAGTAGAGAAGCAAAAGGAAAGTGAAAAGCAGTCTGCCTTCTCCCCTAGCTTCCAGCCCTCTAATTCTCCCCCATAGCAGTCATTGTACCCAGTTTCTTGGTGTTTTTGCCCAGTAAGTCTGTGCTTTAGCAAACATATGCATAGAGTTCTAATCACCACCCCCCAACCCCCAAAAAGTAGTCTAATGTAAACACTGTGCCTTGCTTTTCTACCTTTTTTATTAAGTCGGCACATACATTTTAAGTGCACAGGTCAGTTACAAAGTGAACATATAAACAGACCTACCACCCAGGTTCAGAAATCAAAAACCACTTAGTCATAACCACATCCTGATTTCTAACACCAGAGGGTTGTTTTGCCCACTTTAAGTGTTCTGTAAATGACATATGTGTTCGTTCATCTGTCGGGTTTCTTTTATCAGCGTTTTGATACTCATCCATTCACCCATATTTTACTGCATATAAATGTAGTTCCTACTTTCTCCAGTTTTGTATAAAATCCATCCTTTTTTCATTTAGCATATCTTTGTGATGTTTCATTATCATTTACATATATACACACACTACATGATAGTTTAGCTCCCTTATAAGAGTGCAGAATACATCCACCCATTTCTTTGTATGTCGTGTGCCACCCGGCCCTCATTCTTTCATAGTTGTATTTCACCTGGACCTTTGCAGCAGGCAGCCTTTGTTTGTATAAGTTCTGTGTCTAAAGTTGGCTCACCACAACTTTTTGCACTGACGTCTTTCCTGCTATATTGGGTGGGTAAAACTCAGTCTCCAGTAAATTCATAGGGAAGGGCCAATGGAAGTGACATTCTTTGAGTTCTTGCATGTTGTTAACAGTTTATCAACGGTCTTTTCGTTGAAAGTCAGCTTTGCTGGATATAAAATCTCTGGATTATAATTGGTTCTTTTATTTGTATATCTTTATTATAGTTCAGCATTATTTCATGGCATAAGGTTTTCCTGTCTCAAGTGAACTTTTAAAAACAACTTATTTTCAGTGATACCAAACATTTGTGATTGTGAGGTGATATCCCCGAAATAATTACTAAATCTATGCTAAATATCTTTGTTGCTTTTTGAAACTAATTATGTCAGGTCATTGAAGGCTGATATGTCTTCCCCAACCTGCTTTATTTCAAAGTAAGATAATTGAGCACATTATTAATACCACACATAGATTAAAAGGCAGCTTTAAAAACCATTTCTTGATTGCTAACAAACTCAGTCTGCACGAAATGAAATCACCAGGTCCTAAGCGGAGCCACATCTGCCACCCTCTTGTATGCCTGTTAGGTTAGTGTGGTGGTCTGAATCTAGCAGCAAGGGGCGCACACCGGACGGTACTGGTAAATGTCACAGGTTGTTACAGTGGCTAGCAGTTTCTATCCTAATCAACATTTTTTAAAAACTCGGTAGCCTGTTAAGAGAAAAAAAAACTTGTTTTCTATTTAAGTTTTTAATTCTTTTCATGTCTGCAAACCAGTAACTTCTTAAAAAAATAATTTCAATGGAACCTACCCATTAATAACTAGCTAGAATTTAAAGTAATTTAACTGGGATGTTTACTTTGAAAATTTAGCTTAAATGTATTGTAAGTATATAATATTGGAAAAGTGGTCAAAATTTTACTATTTCAAAGACTATGTTGTTACATGTTAGTTGGGAGAATATTAAAAAATATCTTTTTTTTTTTTTTTTCATTTAGTTTGGATGCTCTTCCCAGAGTCACATGTCCAAACCATCCAGATGCGATTTTGGTGGAGGACTACAGAGCTGGTGATATGATCTGTCCTGAGTGTGGCCTGGTTGTAGGTAAGCAGTTATTACAGTTTTAACTAAAGTCACTATTTTGGATACTTTGCTTTTGTGTATTTTTCAAACTATCTTTTAGTGAATACATTTTGACTGTTCTCCCCTGTAGGTAATTCATATTTATTGTGGAACAAACAAAATTGGGGGAAAAAGTAAAATCATTCAGAGATACTGTATTTTATTGTCAATTCATATGCTTATGTTTTATAATGTTGATTAGGAGGGAACATCAAACTGAGACAGCTAATCCACACCCAAAAAAAGGCCCTCAGTCTCCTGAGTTCTTTTTTTTCTTTACTTTTATTATTGATCCTATTGCAGATGTCCCGGTTTCCCCCAGTTTGCCCAGCTCCACCCAGCCCCTGCCCCACCTTCCCAGTATTTGATGGGACTTTGAGGATGGTAGGATGATGTACATACATATGAAATAGGTGTAATCTCGTTGGTCCGAAGGGTGTGGGTTATTGTTAAGCTGAAATAATAGATGTAATCTAACTTTTGTGGATTTTAAATATGATTTATTTCAGAGTATAAAATATATTGTATTGAATCATATCCAAGGCCTTTTAGTAAAAAAAAAAAGTTGTAATTTCATTTGCTCATATGGAATGATTTATTTATGTTGTTCTAGTGTAAAATTGTTATTGTCAAAAATATCACTTCTTAAAGTTACACTTTTACTTATTTTTTTGCTCACTAGACATACAACAAAACTTTAGAATAGAGATGCTGTATTTAAAGATTATGCTCATGGGGGGTTGCAGCCATGCTTGAGAAAAGGAGTAATGCCAAGCAGTTTGAAATACTTAAGAACCAAAATGCAGATTTACCATGCATGTGTTTACTTGGAGAACATCTGTAATACTCATCCAAGTAGGCTGCTTGCCTCAGACCTCCACTGGGAATTTTAAATCATGCAGAGTTGCTAATAAGAATTGGAATCCATTTGCAATTGTATTATACTCAATAAGAAGTATTTACAGCTTGTGTACTTTACTGTACAGCAGACACTGTTCTAAATGATTTGCATGTTCGCTCAGTTTATCCTCAGATCTGTGAGGTGAGGTGAGTGCTAACATTGTCTTCAGCTTAAGAGATGAGGAAACAGAAGTGTAAGTAATCTGGCAGTCTAGCTCCTTGGTCCGCATGGGAGCCAAATTTTAACCCTACGTTCTTTCACAATCAAATGAGTTCAATCTGAGATTGGCAAACTATGATCCACCACCTGTTTTTATATGGTCTGTGTGCTTAGAATGGCTTTTACTTTTTTAAATGGTTGGAAAAAATCAAGAATCATATTTTGAGTATGTGAAAACATCAAATTTATATTTTAGTCTTCATTAATAATGATTGGAACACAGTCATAGTCATTTGCTTATATATTGTCTGCTGCTGCTTTCATAATGCAACAACAGAATTTAGTAGTTAGACAAAAACCATACATGTTGCTCTCATCACTTTATACTGCAAATCCCAGTTGATACAGTTAAAACTCCAGCCAGGCGGATCTCCGTACTGCAACATTTTATTTATATTTGTTACCATTGCATTCTCATTAAGCAAACAAAAAACAACTTTCAGTGCCATGCTTTTAAAGATAGAGGGTTATGAGTTACTTTGTTATTGAATTAGATGGTGAAGCATTGTATTTATTATGCTTTGATACTTTAGCTGTGCTAAAAGAATACAATAAACATTGAGATTACCAGACAAAGCACTGTCATAATACTCCCAAGTGAAGAAAACAATGGTCAGAAAATTCAGAAATGTAAAGTAGAATATCTCATCACAGCAGAATTTCTTCACAAAAATAAAAAATTAAAATAAAGCTGCAGCTAAAATAAGTTTCTGAGTGGCTCATTTGTAGGTCAAGCAGGGAAAGCCATTTATCAGTGATGAGTTAATTAATTTGTGTGTGATTGCAGCAGCTGAAGAAATATGTCCAGAGAAAATAAACTTAAGTCTGTTAGCCTTTAAGCAAGAACATTTAGTTGCTTGAAGAGGACATTGGGAATAACATCAAAACTCCAAATACCAGGCAGATTATTTCAGGTATTTTTCCTAGACTCTCTATGACTAGACAGATGTCACTGTGGAGCTGTTTATTCCAGGAGTCAATGCAGAGCCTACAGTTTGAGGTGACTGAATGGAACAGCTACAGGAAAAAGTGTTTTCAGAGAAGTTGCTAAAGTGCTGGTTCAGTGCAACCTGAAGGGGAATCTGCTACAGTGCATTATAACTGATGGTGGTGAAATTACACGTGTGGCAGAGGACTTAGTTGGACAGATTTACAGAGATTTAAAAAACCCCTATAGTTATTCATTTTTCATCAGCAGATACATTGTAAAAAAGGTTTGAATCTATCATGTGTTGTTATTGATCCAATAGTGTCAGTAGTGGATTTCATTCAATCTCATGGACCTATCATCAGTTCTATGAATTTTTTTCGGAAATAGAAACTGAATATCCTAATTTGCCTTACCACATAGTAATTTGTTTGCTTAGCAGTGGCGAAATTTTCCTGCGATTCTTTTTTTTTTTTTTTTTTAAGCTCGGCAAGGTTGAAACGTTGAAATTTTTCTGAGCCAGTACTGCCTTCAACTACTATTAAAAACTGAATGGCTTTGGTAATTAGCTATTGCTGCAGACTTGCTAGTATTTCTTAATGAATTCAGTGTAGAATTGCAAGGCAAAATAGTGCCTATATATTAAGTGCTGTGATAAAGTCAATTTGACAGCAACTAACATTTGAATCACAAGTAATGTCAAATCACTTTATATAGTATTTTATATATTTTCATTGATGTCAGAAGTTAAAACAAAAACTAAGCTCTTCATTCCCAAACAGATCTGCAGCAGATACATTTCCAGACTCAAACTATATTTTTATCAGTGTTTTTTAGACCTGGATGCAAATGCAAAGGACATTTTTCATCTTTTAAAATCTGTGTAATTGTGAATTAAGTAGCTTCCTACAAACCTTCAATTGGAAGTGATTAATCTACAATGTAGTGACATGATAAAAGGCAAATATCAGGTGAATGTAATAAAATTCTATAAATGCCTATCAAGCACTGAATATACTCAATTAAAATCATATGCTTGTGGATTAATATCAGTAATTGGCAGTATTTATCTGTGTGAAAAGGGTATTTTTAAAAATGAAATACATAAAATCTTGTTAACACAGCATTGACAGATGAACATTTGTAATCAATGTTGATGATAGGGAAGCTAATTGTGGATTCCAGTTAAGTGAAATGTTATCCCCCAGGAAGAGAATTCCGTTCTTCTCAGTAGTAAGTATGTATTATAACATCATATTTAATTATTATTATATTATATTTTTAATTTCATCAATAAAAATTAGAGGATTTTTTTCTTTTTATAAAAAATATCTACTTAATATCCTCAGTTTGATCTCTTGAGTCAAAGCCTACAATATTTACTATATTATATTTTACAGAAAATGTTTGCTAACACCTAAGTTAAATGAGAACATTCTGATTCTTCCGGAGTATTAAGATCAAACTAATAATGAGTAAGAGTGTGACAGACACAAAAGATTGAATATAATTTCATCTTCTTGGCTCTCGTAATTTCTGTAGCCACTTAAAAAATAGTGTAATAATATTTCATTATATTTCCAGCCCTTACATCAGCTTCACTTCCACTGTGACCAGCAAAACAGTTGGGTAAGATTAACTAGCTGGAAAAAGAAGATAGAATTCACCAGGGTTATATGCTTTTTTGTGCTTGGAATTTTTACTTGCATTTTCCTGCTATCTTAAACTGAAGTTTTCTTTTAGTTTTGCTTTATTATTAGTCCTGAACATCAGCATCAAAACTACTATATCTTATTTTATTTTTTAAAGATTTTATTTATTTATTTTTAGAAGGGAAGCAGAAAGAAAGGGAGAGAAACATTAATGTGTGGTTGCCTCTCATGTGCCCCCACCCCCCACTGGGAACCTGGCCCACAACCGAGGCATGTGCTCTGACTGGGAATTGAACTGGCGACTCTTCGGTTTGCAGGCTGGCACTCAATCCACTGAGCCACACCAGCCAGGGCAGAACTACTATATTTTATTCTAAATAAAGCTACTGACCTAAATTATAAGGCTTAAATATTTAAAAATATAATCTGATTAAACTATAGCAGTTTCTCTTTGTAATGTTTTTTTTGACATAAACAAAATAACAAATACTGTTTAAAATACACAGTAGCCTCATTCACAGATATTTGTGGTTAACTGTGTAATACGATGTCCTACAGGTGAAGAATCTATTCTATGACCAGACAAGTTCTTTTTGTTGATGGTATCATCAAGCAAATTATGTTAAAAATAGCTTAATTGAACTGGTACTCCATGTGTCTAAATTTTAAAGATACATATACATACAAACATATACCACATCTTTATCATATATTAATAATAAACTAGATTGTATTATATATTTAATGGATTTGCATTGGTGGTTTAAAGGTATATGCTCTTTGTCATCAGCTCAATTCAATTCTTACGCTGTGGAGACAGGGAGGAAATTAAGCTGAGCAGGTACTCTGCAGTCCACTTAAAGCATGAACTTTGTGGCTTTTTCCTTATTTGAGATACTGATGTTCATAGGAATTTAAATTCATACATGTAACATCATCTGTTTTCTAGTAAATGATCTTGGCATAATGGGTTGATTGTATTTACCATAAAATTTTTACATTGTCTGAAACTTTGTAGATTATACCATATTTATTGAATAATCACAATCACCCATCAAGGTTAGAAACTGAAACTCTTAGAATTGTTTTTGGACAACTCTGTGATTAATGTTTAATTTGTGCGTGAAATTTATGACAGCTTATCACTAAGTCTTCTTAATTTCAAACTCAAGGCTCGATAGGTGATACTCAGCTGTCATTTTCAGAGCCATATATTACTCCTCAAATAAGTCAGCAACCAGGAGAGTGTATTGCTGTCACTTTTTTTAATGAAATGATTTATAATATAAAAATTATATTTATCTTACATGATACAGACTACCTTTTCTCCAGTCTTTAATTAAACACTTTTCTCACTGTCCTTCAAACCTGCACTTGAAGGCTCTGTGAAGTCCACCATTCAGTTGCAAGACCAGCACCACATGTTTCTAGGATTTTCTTAAAGCAACATCATACTTTCAGTAAACAATTTCTATTTCAATTACATGACAGACTACCTCAGACCTTTGTGTCTTATAACATCTGTTTTATATTGCTCATGATTTCATGGGTTATTAATTTGGGAAAGACTCTTTTGGGCCATTGTTTCCACATGGCCCACTGGCTGAACCTGGAGGATCCACTTCCGTGAAGCTTCTTCAACTGCATTTCTGGTGCCTCTGTGCTCCCTGGCACCCCTGCATCGGTCTGTCATCCCCTAGGACCTTCCTGTGGTTGTCTCAGTGCAGTCATATCTCATGCATGGTGGCTGGTTTCTAAGAGTAACATCCCAAGAGCAAGTGTTTTGAGACAGTGGAAGCTGGACTTGGGTAGTTGAGGGCTGTGGGTAGAATAGGATCACTTCTGTGTTCTGTCAGTCAAAGCCATCGCAGGGCCCACCTGGGTTGGAAGGGCTGGCGAAACAGGCTCCACCTTGATGTGAGTGGCACGGTCATGTTGCAGAAGAGCATGTGGGTGGGAGGTCCTGCTGCCATGTTTGGAAAACACTACACATTCAATTTCTTCTGTTTCCTTTCTTCCCAATATTTAAATGGTTGTGTAGTATTTAGTCTCTCCTGTAACTTGGGTTGTTTAAAATTTTTGTGGCTATTTTTAACATTATTTAGCATGTAACAGTTCTTTGACTTTCCTTTTTTATTTGAATTACAGGATTTTTATTTTAAACATATGGCATGTTATGATATGTGATTGGCTCTCTCACCTTACAGTAATCCTTAAGATATTGGTAGTGATCTCTAAAATAGGACTGACTTTTAAAGCAAAGTTTTGTCACTTCTACCATGAAACTGTTGGTTGTAACAGCCCTTTTTATTTGTGGGGTTTCCCCCAAATCCTAACAGTGTAATTGTGTCACATTAAAAAATGAGCACTAGGTGGCAGTATAATCATATTTAGATCATCAATTTGTATATAAATTTTACCTTGTACATTGTTTCTATGTTGGCTTATAGTCAGCAAAGCATTAGGTTGGTAACCTGCTGAAATAGCTGTTAAAACCTGAAATTGGTTATCGTGACTTTTACAATTAGGATTTCACAGTGAGGTGTTGTTTTAGAACTGATGGTATCATTTCTAATTAAAGTCACTGTTAACTGTTGTGTACCATTTAAAACAGTTCTTTCATTGTTCTTAAGAACAATAAAGGAAAATATTAGAAAATGGCTTCGGTAGACTTGAAAGAATAAATGAGTCCAGTTGACCTCTCCCTCTTAAGCTCATTCTGGGTATTATTTATACCAGTGAATCTTAAACATGAATGTATGGATGTGCATTAAGAATCAGCTCAGGCTGATCATATCAAGTTCACTGCCTGTTAGGGTGTTGATATAGACCTTCTGTAAATAACTTTTTGAGAAGGAAATAAAATCAGCTGGAACTGAATCCTAAAAATAATCAACTGGGAAATATGTTTTAAAAGATTCCAGGTTTCTCTTCCAAAAATTCTAGGTCAGGTCATACATCATATTAAGAAACACAAATATGTGCTATTAACTTAACAGTTTACCAGTCCTCAAGATGTTCTGTATTTTTAGATTTTTTAATATTTATTTTCACATTTTCCATGTCTGCAGACCTAGACTGCAAATTCCTGTGGAGCAGATACCTCGTGTGTATAACCAAGAGTCAGTGGCCCTTGAGTCCAGGCTTGACTCTACTAATTAAAAGCTATGTAACTATAGTCAAGTTACATAGTCTCACCAAGTTTAATTTAATAAGTCCCTCTCACCACCCAGGGGATAAAAAAGGACAGGTACAATACATCTTATAGTTGTTAGGAATTGTTAAGAATCAATTGAGATATATGTAAGATATATAGTATAATTTTAGTATGAAATTTCAGTGATACATATTTTAGAAATACAAATGCTCCTTTTTGTTAACTTTGTAGAGAAAGAGGGTGATTCTAAGTCTGAGGGGCCATTCTTACAGTAAGGCAGTTGTGAAATGTGTTTGAGTGATCGTTGTGGGTTTGTCATATTTAATGCTGCAATTATATTTTAAAGGTTATTGGGGTATCATCTTTAAATTTGCATCAGCAGTATTTCCTAAAGGAACAAACACAGCTTCAGTTCAGTTTGACCAAGCTGTATTTTTAAATTAAGGAATATTTGTATTCACTGTCAAAATTCTTGCTTTGGTGTAAGACAGCCTTCTTGCCTAATTTAGAATTTTTAATTTAGATGCTGCTTTCTTGTAAGCATCAGAAAATTACTAATTTTACTCAGTTAACATAACCATTCTTTGAGATAGTTTTTTCCATTTTATAGAAAAGTAAACTGAGGCTTGCAGCGCTTAGATAATTAGCTCAAGATTCTACATCTAGTAAGTGACAGAGCTACTTAAATTCAGGTTGTAGGACTTAAAAGCTGTCGGTGTTTCTGCTGCATGTTTCTGTTAAGCACTGTGCTGGTCAGAGAGAATCACAGAAAGATGAGATGCTGCAAGCAACATCTGGGACAACCGTTTGGCTCGTGTGTGGACAGGAGGAGGTTAAATTAACAGAACTTAGCATGTTAAATGCTCTGTTACTGGTTTTCCAAATGTGGTGAGAATATAAAGGAATGGGGTGGTGACTTCCTAGGGAAATTACTGTTGAATTCACCTTGAAAGATCATTAAGAATGAGTAAGGGTTGATGGAGGGAAAGTCATTCTGAGTAGAGGGAAAAAGGCACATGTGCCATAGTTAGAGGCCTGAAAGCATTAGTATATGAGTGACTAAATTTATTGTCACCACGGGTAGAATACACCTTCCTCAGAGCCACAGTGCCTTAGCTGAGATTCTGTTGCTGCTGCACAGCTGCCTGTATTTGAAGAAAAGCAAGGTGTGTTCAGGTAGTCAGGGATGGAACTTACAATGCATTTTTCTTTACAAACTGTTTTCCGAGTGGTAATTCCACTGTTGATTTATACAGGGTGGTTTTTTGTTTGTTTTATTTTTTAGGATCTATTTTATGGGCCAGTCTGGGAAATTAACTACGATGTGGTGTGTATCTAAGGGATAACTCAGTCTGAGCTCCTACCTAATTTACATTATGGGAACATAAACTATGATTTTTGAGACTGGCTGTATTATTAATAGTGTTTCTTTCTAGAATATCTCTTGATCATAGTTCTCAAAATTTTTCTCCCTCAAAGTTATTTTTAATGCAAGATTTCTATTAAGAATATACAGTAACCCTAGGTTCTTTGAGATATCATGGGAATGGTAGAAGGGGTTATGACTGAGTTAATAGCCTTTTAAAAGTGGTTGGATCCAAGCATATAAAATATTACAGCAATTACTATTTAGAAAGTGAGATTTTTAACAAAAATATTAATTCTAGTCTTAAATGTGAAGTCTATATAATCTGAAACAAGAGAGAAAGAGTGTATTTCCTTGTCCAAGAAGATTGATAAAAATTATTGTCATTCTCCAAACATATAGATTTGGTGAAGCTTAATTCAAAATCAACAGTATTTTGGAGGTAATGATTCTACTTCTTAATTTATTGAGTTATAATTGCACACAATAAAATGCACAGATCTCAGGTCTACCGCTTGGATTTTGACATTGCATATACTGATATGACCAACACACAAGGTGTGTGGACCATTTCCTTTACCTCAGAAGTTTTCTCACGCCGACCACCTTCGTCCCTCACCCCCACCCAACAGCAACCACTGTACTGACTGCTAGCCTCAGATTACTTTACCTGTTTTTGACCTTTAGATAAATAGAATCGTAGAGGATATTCTTTTTTGTGACTGACTTTTTTTGGCTTAGAAGTGGTATTTTTGAAATGTGTCAGTAGTTTATTTGCATTGTATACATTTAACTGTTGATGGACATTTGGGTTGTTTTCCAGTTTTTTAGCTAATATGAATAATGCTGCTATTAGCATTTTTGTGTGAGACTTTTGTACGTAGATATTTGAGTGGAATTGCCAAATCATAAGGTGATAGGTGCCAAAGTAGTTGAACCATTTTAAAGTGGTATGAATGATTTTGGCAGGTACTCTCAATTTCTAGAAAGCGATGAAACTTTTTCTCTTTAGATATGATAAAATATCTTCGTTAATACTATAGATTTACTGCTCTGATGTATGGATTGAAAACTACATGTGTAATACATAAGTACACATAATGGAAGTGTTTGCTTTTCTGGATGGATAACTGAAAGTGTTGAAGATCATAAACTATAGATGGAGGAGTAGTCCTATTGTATGTTACAGTAGCATTGTTTTAGCTGTTATACATCTTTAGGTATATTCTGTCAGATGTTAATTTTACAAAGCTCTGTGAGTGGTTAAAAAAGATACTGGTAAAAATTAACCATCTCCTACTGTGTTCTGGTGGGCAGATTCAGACTGTGGTCCAGAGTGGGACCTGCCCCTCTAGAAGATCTTACCTCCACTGTCATTTCGATCATGAAAGGGGAGTGGGTATTGGACCACAAAGAAAAATGGTACTTTTCCTGTGCACAAAAGGTGTAGGATACTCAAATAGTACTACTTAAAGCTTGGAGAGAACATCAGAGAAACACAAGAATACTATAACCCAAATACAAGATTGCAAAGCTAGTGCTGAAATTCAACTCCAGACAGGTTGAACCCATTCTACTCAGAGTGAGACCTAGGGAGACGAAAACGTAGGTCACTGTCTCCCTCTTGGGCACCATCTTATGTCCCCAGCATCACAATTCCATCTTTCCAAGTATGGACTGAGAGCAGCAGTCCTTCCTCTAATGCTCCCCAGTTTTTAGTGATCGGCCTCGAAACATCCTGTTCAGTAGACTTTCTCTTGCAGCTGCAGCCAGTGAACTATCTTAGTTCTTTTTGCAATTATCAAAGGTCAGTACGTGCACATTACAGAACATTTGGAAGTGATGCAAGATCATGATAACATGAGAAACCCCTTTGTGTCTCCCTTTAAACCTGTGTTTCTTGTTTCTAGAACATTAAAAGGTGTGTGAGATTGTGGGTATGTATGTACACGTGCTAATGGGCAGGCAGCTCTGTCAGAAGATGAATGTACCCAAACATTATGGCTGCCTTGTACAGTTACCCTTAAAAGACTCTGTATTGCAGTTTCCTTCCTTCCAGAGCAATTTTGAAAATGCCACCTCAGAGGTATTTTTCCAAATGAATATCCTTTATGTATTCTGACTTTTTTCCCTGAATGGTCTGCCCTATTTCTTCTTACTTACACACTTAATCTGATGGTCTAGTTGTAGTTTCATGATTGTTACTTGAGTTATTTTGGAAAGTTTTTTCTTGTAAGTGCTGTTTTGAGCAGTAAAATATAAAAAGAGGCAATAGCTCTTGACACACACCAGAGATTGTTGAATGAGTCATGTAGACTGTTCCCACGCATGTGGAAAAATTACATCACTACTTAGTTCTGATTTTCTATTTCTAATATCCTAGGCCAGATTTCACCCTCCCCAGTTCATCTTGTCTTTTATTGGGCTTTATAAAGCAAGCAGTAAAAGAAACTCACAATAAGTTACTCTGGACCAAAAGGGAAATGCTGTGAAAAATGAGGCATCTTGGCTAAGTAATACTTGAGATTTCTAGGGATTTAAAGACGTGAGCATAACTACCTGCCTTTTCAATTTGCACTGTTCTCTTAATACATTTATTGTGTTAATAAAAATACTACAAGGTAATGATGACATTTGATTTTTTTAAATTCTCACCCAAGGATATGGTTTTATTTATTTATTTTTAATTGATTTTAGAGAGAGGAATGAGGGGAGCGGGGGACGGGGAGAGAGACATTGATGGGTTGCCCCCTGCATGCTCTTGACCTGAGATTGAACCTGCAATCTAGGTGGGTACCTGACTAGAATTGAACCCAAGACCTTTTGATGTATGGGATGATGCTCCAATAACTGAGCCACCTGGCCAGGGCTGATTTTCTCTTTTTCTTTTTTCTTTTAACTTAAAATTTAGTAAATGACTCCAAATTTGAAGGCTGAAGTAGTTTCTTGTTTTGTGCATGTTTGGGTTTTTATTTCACTATGAAAAAGTTACATTTACTTCTCTTTCTTTGAAAACATAAGTGCGTGGAAACATTGTGGTATCGCTTTAATTGCTGGATGCTTTTAAGGGGCTAAACTTTATCTAAAAATCTTGCTTTGATGTTTAAATATAAATTTAGTGAAAATATCTTGTCATGCAGCAAGTACAATGTGATCTACTTTTAATTTTGGGAAAAATCAAAACATTTACAGTGGTTGTCTCTGGGTATTGGGAATACAGGTTATTTTGTTTTGCATATGACAAGGCCTGTCCAGAAAGTATCCAGCCAAGTAATAACCCCCCCAAAATAGATTTATTGAAGAAGATAAAAGGTGCAAGAAATATTGTGCATAGGACAGTGGCACCTTGGTACCTCACACAGTTCTCCCAGTCACCATCAGCTGCCCTGCCGTAATTTCCTGAATGTCATCAATGGTCTAAAATCTCTTCCCTTTTAAATGTGAGTTTAGTTTTGGGAAAATTCAGAAGTCACAGGGCCACCAAATCTGGCCTGAAGTGGGGCTGAGTAACCTGGGTGATTTGATGTTTCAACCAAAAACTGTGCAGGAGACATGATGCGTGGGCCAGGGCATTGTTGTGATGAAGCTGCCAGTCACCAGTTGCCCACAGCTGCGGCCTTTTGAATCATCTGAATAGTTTCCACAGAAGAATATTCAAGCTTAACGCAAAATTTGATGCAGATTCGTTGCTCTAGTTGCTCAGTCATTTTGATTGCGATGGCCACACAGTACACACGCTCACTCAACGGTGAAGTCATCATCGTTCACACATACGCATTCCAGTCCATTCTCCTTGCCTGCCAGATTACGTTGCTGTCACGTAAACCGTTCTCATTCTACTAACAATGGCTGGTCTTTTTCCTGACAGACCTCATATGAACTTTTTTTTTTAAGATTTTATTTATTTATTTTTAAAGAGAAGGGAAGGGAGAGAGAAAGGGAGAGAAACATCAGTGTGTGGTTGCCTCTCATGTGCCCCCTACTGGGGAGCTGGCCCACAAACCAGGCATGTGCCCTGACTGGGAATCGAACTGGTGACCCTTAGATTTGCAGGCCGGTGCTCAGTCCACTTAGCCACACCAGCCAGGGCACTATTTTTTAAGTAAGGAAAAAAGTCAATCTCTTTAGAGTGCTCTCTGAGATATACGAGCCTTGTTTAATATTGTAGTTAAGGCTTCAGTGCACAATTACAGTTTTTATGTTATTTTCAGGTAAGTTTTTAAAATCTTAATGTATATAATTATAATTGCTTCCCAAGTTTAGTAATGTTTGTTATTATGAGAAGACAGCGGAGAAATCCATCATGACAGTCCCATACATTTAACCTTCTTTTTCTCCTTATCTTGGACCAACTGCTCAATCTCTAATATGTGAAATTGCCTTATAGCTCACCTGCCTGCTTCTGCTTCCTTGGCCATTCTTGTTGTATACAAATATGGCC
Source organism: Macrotus californicus (assembly GCA_007922815.1). Taxonomy (NCBI): domain Eukaryota; kingdom Metazoa; phylum Chordata; class Mammalia; order Chiroptera; family Phyllostomidae; genus Macrotus; species Macrotus californicus. The sequence goes on along the minus strand of VMDR010006582.1, from coordinate 23,493 downwards.
ATGGGGGCCTACCACTGGACTCAGTTCCCTTGTGACATGGGCACCTGATAGTCCAAGTAATGTGTGGTTACTCCCAAGTGATTTGAGTGTTCAGAGAAAAACTAATTTTTCCAAACCGTCAGGAATCATTCTGTTATGTATTTACCTGCTTATTTATGACAAACCATTAGATTATGATATCTATGCTGTTTATGAGCATTTTAATTAATGTACCATATAAAAATAGTTTAGAAGGGTTAGCACGGTCTGCATTGAGTTCCTTTCTTCTGTTCTTTGCCTACCTCTTTAAATACCTGCAGCAAAGTACTCTGATACTTTTAAAGTATAATGTGGAGATTAATCTTTTACAAATGGTGCCTCTCCTTATTTCTCCCACCAGAATGGGAGGAATGTCAGAATATCTGATATCTTATTTTCATTTTCATAGCAGTAAATAGCTAATATCAAGCACTCATTTGAACTGCTTTTAAAGCACTTTGCATGCAGTATATCTGTACTAGCTTACTGTTTAATCATTACATTTTTAAAATGTGAGGTTATTGGGAAAATTTAAAGCTGAGAAAGTAAAGGCACAGAACTGAGGTAATTTGTCCAAGGCTAATAAGCAGCAAATGGTAGAGCCCACACTGTTAAGTATTGTATTAATTTACTGTGAATACCAGAACTTTTAAGTGCTGAGGTAACTGATTCCTGCTGTTCCTTTCTCCTGTTTGTTGTATACAGGCGCAGAGGAAGATGGTCTGGTTCCTGCTTTCTTCTTTATCACATGTTGGTAGAAAAACTCATGTTTAACAGAAATGCAGTATAGAACAGACTCTGGAATTTGATGCACATTTCAGTTCTAGCTGTGTAATCATAGGCAAATTAATTTTATTTCTAAAGTGGAAATAAAAATGACACCTGCCTTTAAAAGAGAACATTTATAAAGGGCACAGTGAGTAGCATATGCAAATGTTCAGTTTGAACATTTCGGTTCAGTTAATTTTTGTCTACTAGCCATTGAGCATTCTCCTGAAAGCAGTAATTAACTGGATCCATTCATGTCTGGTTTCTTGGCATGACATATTTAGTCACTGCCTTAAAAAAAAAAAATTCCCTACTTGGTTCTCTTCTCACTGATTCTTGGCTTAAAGTTTATTTTTGATAAGTTTTTTGGCCAAAATATATGTTCATCAAATGCATACTAAAGCATAGGCGTAAGCTTAGTTCTTTGCTAAGCATTTCCCTCGAAAACTTGGTAATTTTTGTATCAAACCATGTGCATTGGTACCGTTGTGAACTGTTTTCTGTCTTTTCCCTTGTCTGTTGCACATTTCATGCAAACTTGTGTTCAGAATCATTGTTACTTTACCTTTGCATCACATGTGAATAGGTTTATTTTGTTATTTGTCTTTAATTCTTTCTTCCAAGAGTTAGAATATGACTGATCGTAGCATAACGTGTCGGAGGGTTATTATCGGACTGGCACGATGATTAAAGGAATGCTTGCGGACAAAGTCTGAGACATGATTCTGACTCTGGAGCCCAGATGTCCTTGTTCACATTTCCTGGGAACAAAAGAGCTGAGCCGGTCATTTTAGATGGTGTTAAGTAAACCCCGTCTTGACAAGACTGTTTAGACTTGTGCTTACATTCTTAGGTGACCGGGTTATTGATGTGGGATCTGAGTGGAGAACTTTCAGCAATGATAAAGCAACAAAAGATCCATCTCGAGTTGGAGATTCTCAGAATCCTCTTTTGAGTGATGGAGATTTGTCTACCATGATTGGCAAGGTAATATCAAGTGGGGCCTGACCAAAGACCTGGGATTTTGGGAAATTTGTAAAAGTATCAGTGAGGAATCTTGGCCTGAGAGTGAGATTTGCCGGTAGTACCATTGTGCCTGATGGTTGCCTTATGCATTGCTTCCGTCCTGAAGGGGAGGCCAATAGGTCAAATTTAGAGTCTTTATATTTCAGGCCCTTGTTTTCATGAAGCACATTTTGCACAAAGATTAAACATAGTGTGGTCTCTGTGAATTTATATCAATATGTTCCTAGAATATTAGTAATGTCTTTTCTCTTTACACCACCTATAAGATAAATTGGAGCTCAATATATCATATTTTCTAGTATTGAAAATACCTAAGCTTCACATTTTCCATCAGTACAGTGAGAATAATAGTACTTCATAGAGATAGTAGGTTACATGGGACTCTACACAGAGTGTTTATAACAACACGTAGTGTGTGTTCACTCAATGGTAGCTGCTGCTATTATGGTAGACGGTAGCATAGTCTTCCTAGCAGCCTGGCTCTTTTTTGCCCTGGTATCTAAACAGGAAATAGTACTGACATTATTCCAAAGGAAATGTATGCTATTTTAGTACTTTATCTATACCAATGTGTTGTCTATTTTTAATAAAGTATGAAAAAGCAGGTCATTAATTATTTTTTCATGTTCTATAAATTACATGTCAGATTTGAAAAACATGGTGTACACTAGGTTAAAAAGATTACAGTATTCAGAAATACCTTTAGGTGATTTCTGCATTTGCTGTAGTCTTACAGACTGGAAAAAACATATACTAAGGACGTTTTCAGATGTAAGATTGCAACTGATGGACATGGCAACATTTTTTAATGTTTAATTTTTTTCCAATGGGAAATAACATGACTCAAAAACAAAAATATAAAAATAGCAGTAAATTTTCCTCATCATTGGTCTGCAGACTCTCTCAGTTCCCACTGCAACCCCTCTTTTCCCTGTCAGAAACAAGTAATCACTATTTTAAGTTTATCCCGTGTCCTCTGAAAGTGGTTTATGCCTACATGGCAAAAAAGAAAGAATTTTTTTAATGCTGCATTTGTCATGTACAGTTGAGCGTTGAACAACACAGGGGTTAGGAACATTGACCTCTTGCTCAGTTGAAAATCCATACCTAACTTGACTCCCCCAGAACTTAACTAATAATAGCCTTCTGTTGACTGGAAATTTTACTAATAATATAAAGAGTTGATTAATACATTTTGTATGTTATGTGTATTATAATAAAGTTAGAGAAAAGAGAATGTTAAGAAAATCCTAAGATATATTTACAGTACTATATGTGTCTATTGAAAAAAATCCACATATTAAGTGGACCCTCACAGTTCAAACTTGGGTTGCTCAAGCATCAACTCTACTAAATTTTTTAATGTATCGGTTTGGCCAAAAAGTTTGTGGGGGGGGTTTTCCTGTAAAATCAAATAACTTTTTTCATTTTACCCATAACTTTATTGATTTGGATATTTTGAGTATGTGGCTATCTCCGGAGTGGTATAACGTTGATTGTTCTCAGTTAATGTCTCGATTTAATCGCTATCAACTTCAATTGGTCTACTCGACCATGGAGTGTTGTCCAGTGAGAAATCTCCTGTAGGAAATTTTGGAAATCACTTTTGACACATTCTATCATTCACAGCACCTTCTCCATACACTGCACAAGTCTTTTTGTTGCGTTTTTTTGCATTTCAGTTGCATTTTTACCTTTCTTGTAATAATAAAGCATAATATGCTGAAAATGTTGCTTACTTTCTTCCTTCTTCAATATTAAAATGGCTACACAAAAATTCATCAATTTTAATGAAATTTTAAAAAATGTATGCTGATACGACAACTGTCACAATACAATCTAACAAAATTTTCCAAATGAGCTTAAAGCCAACTAAGTTGGTACTAGAGCCATCTTATGGAAAAAAACAAACGAACTTTTTGGCCAGCACAGTATTTGGGAACATTTCTGGACTTTCTCTCCATTCCCTAGTCTAGTTTAGTTAGTCAAATACTGCACCATACTATTTTAAAACCTGGTAATCTTAGCCGCCCTTCATTGCTCTTATTTTTCAGCATTTTCTTCACTAGTCATTTCCATTTAAAGGATCACTTTGTTTAATGAAAAAAAAAACAAACAAAAAATTTGGTTATTTTCACTGAGATTTTGGTTACACTTATTTGCAAACTTACTTAGGGAAACTTGACAACTTCTTGATAAATCTTCCTATGTAAAAGGTATGCCTCCCCTAGGTTGTGTGCCCTTTAAGAGGCGTTTTCAAGTTTTTTTTCATGAAGGTTTTACATGTTTCTTAAGTTGATTCCTGGATATCTTTTTTGTTGTAATTGGAAAGCTTTTCCTTCACTGTCTTCTAACTGGTTGATTACACGTGTAAGGCTATTGATTTCTGTTTATTAATTTTGGTCTTCTCTAATGAATTCTCTTATTCATAGCAGTTTTTAAGTGATTTTCTTGAGTATTCTAGGTAGACCAAGGTAATATCTGGAAATTTTCTTTTCCTTCCTAGATTTTGTAGCAATTTTTCTTTTTCCTAATTTTAATATAATCATAGAAATGTAATTTATAAAATTATGCTAAATAATTGTGACATTACATTGGCTGGTTTTTCTAGCACAGTGTTCAAAGTGGTAGTGGTAGGAGGTGCCTTTGTCTTCTAATGTAATGTCGCAAATGTGCCTCTGATAATCGTGTTGCTGGCTTTAGGCCTGGGAGGGTGATTTTCTGATATGAAAAAGTACCCATTTTTAGTATTTCACCAGGTTTTTTCAAAAAGTGAATTCTGAGTTGTGTTTACTTGCCTTTTTTTGGCACCTTTGGAGATGATCAGTTGAGTTTTCCCTGTGGGTCTATTAATATGATAATTTATATGATTATATTATCAAATAATAGATATTCTTATATTTAAAGTATTTGATAGAAAACATCTCTAAGGCCACTTTAACCTGATACTTTTTCTGTTGAGGAATAGGGAGGTTACACACAGGGTAGGTTTCTTGGGTGTATGGAGTCATGTAAGTTATGTTTTCTTAGAGATTGTTCATTTAGGTTTTCAAATTTTTTTATATAAAGTAATAAAACTTTGTTTTATAGGGTACAGGAGCTGCAAGTTTTGATGAATTTGGCAATTCTAAGTACCAGAATCGGCGAACAATGAGTAGTTCTGATCGGGCAATGATGAATGCATTCAGGGAAATCACTACCATGGCAGACAGAATCAACCTCCCCAGAAATATAGTTGTAAGTACCTGTCTAGCTCTGTTAAGCCATTCTGGCATTGACTTTGCATAATTTAATGAACACATGAAATTTTGATACTGCATCTAATTAAATGGCCTGGAGTTAATTAAATTTAATTTCTCTGCTTTGAAGGATCGAACAAATAATTTATTCAAGCAAGTGTATGAACAGAAGAGCCTGAAGGGAAGAGCTAATGATGCCATCGCTTCTGCTTGTCTCTATATTGCCTGTAGACAAGAGGGGGTCCCCAGGACATTTAAAGGTAAGCAGTTGTTGCACAGACGCAAAGTGTGTGTGTCGTGTGGAAGTGAGGGGCCGGAGTCAGGCGGCTGCGGCAGCAGGCAGCTCCGTCCCGTCTCTGCTCACGTGCAGTGTTCCGCCTAAGGACACAGTGCCCACTGCCTTGTTCCTTGGCAAGAATTCATTCTGTGATCTCACTGACCATGTTCTTTGCAGGCTGTTTTCCCATGTAAAGTCATTTCGGTCCCTGTCAGCCCTGTGTTCTTGGTAGTGAGGTCTTCTGACTAACAGTGCTTTGTAAGCTCTGAGGCCCGTTGTTACAAGCCAGAGAGGGCTTTGTGCTAAGTCTGTAAATGCGCTGCCTGGAAAACAGTTTCTGCTCGTAGCCAGGTCTCTCCAAGTGAGGGGTCAGCCCTTGGCATGCATCAGCGGCTTTCTTCCCTGGAGTTGTACAATTTTCACTTTCACACATAAGTTGGAGGCTGTAAGAGAGCTAGTATTTCTCTCCCAGTCTGCAGCTTACCCACGAATACCTGACAGCTCTGAGACTTGAACCGACGTTGCTGCCAAACTTCATTTTGTCTTAAGGCTGTGATTGCCCTGATCTATCATTGTTTAATTTTTACATTTTCTTACGTCAGTGTGAAGAGGTGGTGACCTTTACCATCTTTTTCATTACAACTAAAACTATAGCTCTTGTTAAGTTTATTTTGAGAGTGTTTGGCAGTTGCATTTTCAGACCGATAGGGCCATGTGTTCCATCACCCTCTGCTGTGGCCTGGAACTGCAGGGCTGGCAGGTGCCCCGGACATGGTGTGGCCTGAGAAGCATTCTTTATTCAGCTTGAGTATTTTCCTCACTCCTTGACATTTTACTTACTGTAGATTAATATAGAGATCTCAAAGAAGTTTTTGATTGGTTGAAGAAACTTATTTGTATAAATTGAAACTTCAGAGATGTTAATATTTTGAAACATTAAGATCTACATTTAAATTTTGAAAAAGCTCCTTAAAGTTTGATAAACATTTAAATTACACAATAAATTTTAAGCTCTAAGGGAAGTACATGCAGACATTTTTTGCTGTTAGAATGTATTTTGTAATCTGCAATGATAGATTTTAAAACGAACTATATGATTTGTGATTGATTGATTGTTTTTGTTTTTATTTTTTTAGAAATATGTGCCGTATCACGCATTTCTAAGAAAGAAATTGGTCGATGTTTTAAACTTATTTTGAAAGCTTTGGAAACCAGTGTGGATTTGATTACAACTGGGGACTTTATGTCCAGGTTTTGTTCCAACCTCTGTCTTCCTAAACAAGTACAGATGGCAGCTACACATATAGCCCGTAAAGCAGTGGAGTTGGACTTGGTTCCTGGAAGGAGCCCAATATCGGTGGCGGCAGCCGCCATTTACATGGCCTCGCAGGCGTCAGCTGAGAAGAGGACCCAGAAAGGTAGGAGAGGGAGCTGCCGCCACGATGGCCATGGTGCTGAGTTGTATTTCCGTTTAAGTGCGAAGCAGATAAACACCCAGAGCTCAGCTCTGAGAGGCAGATCTCCTTAGCGTCCAAACTTAAAAAAACACAGCATTTCCCTTTTACACGGCTCATAAATGAAAATGTTTGGAGGTATAACCCTTTGTAGAGGCTTGACTTTCTTCCCATTTGAATTATTTTTAGTTTGTACATTTTTTATTTTTAGAAGTTCCCCCTCCTCTACATTTCCCTGCGTATTTTGAATAGGGTCCCCCCTCAAAAAAACTTAGCTTTTTAAATCTTGAGAGAAGGGGCCGTGCTTTGTTTCCCACTGCCTGGCCATCAAGCGGAAACATTCTGCGTGGCCTGTCTGTCCACGTTCTCCTTCAGTGCAGTCAGTGCTCAGTCTCTTAGTGAAGACACTGGTGTGGGTAGTTCCCACCTTCTAGAGCTGTACTTGAATTTAATTTTGTTTTCAAACAGAAGTATTAAAGTGAATTTCTTCACAAGCATGAATTCATTCATTGTTACGCTCAAAAAGATTTAGAAAGAAAAAAAGTTAATTCTAAATTTTGAAGTGTGGGAATGAAGTTACTTTGCTGCAATAACTTCATAAACCCAATTCAGAACAGCCTTTCACCCTGGCTTTAGGCGATGTTTCTGTATCAGTGAAAGTAAATTATAGAGAAGAATGATCAGAAAGAAGTAGCCAACCATTAGTTATTTAAATGTGCCATTATCGAGTGTCTTTAGGCTTCACTCATATTTCTTCAGGAAATTTTGAGTCTTCTAGTAGAATTTATAAGCTAAAGCAGGCACAGATGGTCCTTACTTTGTTTTCTAGTTATAAAGTTTATTCTAGTCAGCAACAGAAAAATGTTTATCTTGGCAAGTGCTTCTGCTTGTGTTTTACGTTAACGGTTGCATTGAAATTTAAGGCCTTTTTCTTCCGAGCACAGGTTTCTGTTCGCATCGTTGACATTCATAGTTGACATTCAGTATCTCTGTCTAGAGTGATGTCATGTAGGAAAGGGAACTTCACCGTCGGCTCACTGCACACTGATGGCAGGTGTCCACACCGAAAGTCTGCAAAGCCTCACTTAATGTCTCTGTTAAAGGGTGTGTTTAAAAAATCTGTTTTAATTAGGTATTTATAACTAATCAAACATGACAAGTGGTAGTCCTTTCAGACTTCTTTTATAAAAAGAAGGAAAAAGGTGATAGTTTCAAAGTGTTAAAATGTATCCACTCCTGGGATTCTGTGATAGACTGCAGAACTCACCATGTGGCCAGTCCTTGTGTGAGCTCAGTGGATATGCTTAACCGTATTTACAGTAGTGAGAAAATCTCCGTTTCATAATACACAGCTATGTGATTTCAGGTGTACTAAGTAGGAAAAAGAAGCTGTAGAACAATCTTTAGAGTGCGATACGTTTTGGTTTTGGCTGTTTAACAGAAGTTAGCTATGGGGAGATGTGGCAGGGGAACTTTCAAACACGAATGGTAAAGTGTCTTCCTAAGAATGTACTCACAGACGTCTGGGACCCTCAACAAGATCCCCTGTGAAGGAAAAGGAGAAGTCCGTTCGAACACCATGAGCAGTGGGATGGTTTCCGCTCACGGTGCTCCACCCTGAGCGCTGGTCGGATGGCTTACACGGGATAGAACTTTGAATGCTGGTGTGATGGCCCTTTGAGGTCCTAAGTACTGCTAACTTTAGCCCTGCTTTCGACTTTGAGTATGTAATTCCGTTATCAGTCTTTAAAAACCACTAGTTTTGGTTTTGTTTTTCATTTGGCACTTTATACAGCTTTCTCCCAGAAATTGAAATTCAGGTAGTAGAAAGTAGTAGGATGGAAGTTATACTTTTAATATTTTGATTTTTGTCTTTTAGAAATTGGAGATATTGCTGGTGTTGCTGATGTTACAATCAGACAGTCCTACAGACTGATCTATCCTCGGGCCCCGGATCTGTTTCCTACAGACTTCAAGTTCGATACGCCTGTCGACAAACTGCCGCAGTTGTAGACTGAGGCAGCTGATGTAAAGCTCGTGACCACTGAGCCCGGCCTGCCGTGCACAGCCTCTGCACAGTGCCGCATTGAGCCTTTGGTGAAGAACAAAAGACATGGTACGCATTCCAGGGCTGACTGTTGATTGCTTGGCTTTGTGTATGTATATACTAGTAAAACATATTTAATGATTTAAATTTCTTATTGAATTTTGCTTTCTTTTGTAGCAGTCTAGGAAACTATTTTGGAAGATATTTGAAATTATGTAATTCTTAAATAAAACCTTTTTCAAAACTAAAGTTTTTGTTATAATTACATGTTATATGTACTTTATAATATGTAATTATAAATAATGCATATTATTGCAGCTAATAAAGCTGTTACAGGTCCTTGTTTTCTGTTTCTTTTAATATATATAGATTTTTTTAAAAATAAGGTCATTGGAATAGCAAAGGCTGTTGACATGAAGAACATTGTTGGTTTGCAGTGTGAAACCGTCTGTGTGAGATGCATCTATGTGCAAGAAGTAGCCCTGGCGGGTGTGGCTTGGTTGGTTGGGTGTCATGCTGCAAGACTAAAGGTCCTCAGTTCGATTCCCGGTTAGGGCACACGCCTGGGTTGTGGGCCGGGTCCCCAGTTGGGCGCATGTGATAGGCCCCTGATCAATGTTTCTCTCACACGTCGATGTTTCTCTCCCTCTCTTTCTCCCTCCCTTCCCCCCTCTCTAAAAATAAATAAATAAAATCTTTTAAAAATAAACAAGAAGTGATGACTTGGACATTGAAAGGCACAGACTTGAGAGAGAAAGAGTTCAAGTCTGTTTTTCCTCCGTGACATGAGCAGTGATGATGCTGGTAAATACAGAGCAGTTCGACATTTCACTTTTCAGATCTTAACACTTCATATTCCAGAACTTGCATATCTATAATTTTGTTACTTATTGGGATGTTAATGGTAAACAATGTGTTAAATGAAGGTTATTGGGCCTAGAACATCCAGGAATTTTTTAAACAAGGGCCCTGCCTCAGGTGACTGTGATGTGTGTTTTGCATATAACTCTTTGAGGAACATTCATTTAAGGTCTCTTGACTGTTAGGCAATGGAAGCAAAGACCAACAAAATACTTTTCTTTAACCAGCTAAGTAGTTTGTTCAGGGGACCCAAATCCATGCAAGCACCACCACTGCACTGCTTTAAAACAAGTGTTGTGATTCTTACCCGTCTGTGAAGAGGCAGCACCAGATTAGATGGACAGTTTTCTATTGTGGCCTGGTGGGCGGCAGGTTCAGGCTCTGATCCAGAGGGACTGCCCCTCTAGAAGATGAGACCTCCACTCTCATTTCTGTTGACTATGGAAGGGGATTGGGTATTAGACCACAAAAATGGTATGTCTCCTTTGCACAAAATGTGGGGCATTCAAACTAGTACTTAAAAAGCTGGGAGAGAACACCAGAGAAAAATACGAATGAACCAGCTATGTGATTGCAATGCTAGTGATGAAATTTATATTCCAGGCAGGCAGAACCAACCCATCCTATCCAGAGTGAGACCTAGGAAGAAATCTTAGGTCACTGTCACTCGGGCACCATCTTTGGTCCCCAGCATCATATCTCCATCTTCACAAGTCTGGACTAACGACAGCATCACTTCCTTGTAATGCTCCCAGTTCCTAGTGATTGACCACAAAACATCCCATTCAGTAGAATTTCTGTTCAAGCTTCAGCCATTGAACTAGAACTTAGAGGTTATTTTTGCAGCATCGGAGATCAGTACCTGCACATGACAACATTTGGAGGTGACACACTGTCACGGTGGAGTGAGAGACTCCTTTGACCTCCCCTTAAATCTAAAACTAGTTGGACATCTGTAACTCATCAAGGTTCCTCCGCTTATCAACACTGGTGTGCCTGAGAAATCCACTCAGTGCATTGGAAGTGGGTGTAGTAGAATGCAGGACAGAAGCTGTGGGGTGGGAAGGACAGGGACTGTCCACAAAGGCTTCACTGGTGGTGGCTGCATGGTGGTTGTGCCTGCAGCCCCAGCTAATGTTGGGGGAGGAGCCAGGGTGCGCCCCTACACTAAGGCCAGTGGAGGATGAAGAGCAGGAGCAGTGTCAGCACACGCATCCCAGCTCCTCCTGCCATGGTGCTTGTAGCAGCTGCAACTTGTCTTTGCCTTCCAAGCTGCAGCAGACAGGCACCAGCACCATAGGGAACCAGGGAACAGCATGGCGGGCGCATGAACCCTGGTGGTAATGCCCTGAGACTCAACTGACCAGGACACAGCAGGTACACCCACCACCCCAACACTCCAAGGACCACAATACCTCTCACCCCACTGTGACCCCTGAAGCACAGATAGTGCAGGAAAGAGAAAACAAAAACTTGTGCTGTAGCACCATCTGCTGGAAAAAGGAAAGATCTATCAACCTGAATTATTAAAGTCAAACTGGTACTTGTATAAGAAAAGTGTTCACTACCTCAAATGTGCCAGGAGAACAACACATCAAGCAACATGATAACATTTTTCCAGAAACCAAACTCAAAAGTCATGAAAAATTATGATGTAACTGATAGAAAATTCAAAATAGAAACTGAACAAGGTACAAGAAAGCTCAGAAATGTAGTAAAATGAGCTCAGGAATAAAATTAATGAACAGAAGGAGTACTTTACCAAAGAGATTTAAACTATAAAAAAGAACCAAACAAATTCTGGAGCTGAAGAGCTCAAAAAATGAGATGAAAAATGCATCAGAAAGCCCTGGCTGGTGTTGGCTCAGTTGATTGAGCGCCAGTCTATGAACCAAAGGGTCACTGGTTCAATTCCCAGTTAGGGCACATGCCTGGGTTGTATGCCATGTCCCTGGTGGGGGGCATGCAAGAGGCAACCACACATTGATGTTTCTCTCCCTCTTTTTCCCTCTCCTTCCTCTGTCTAAAAGTAAATAAAATCTTACAAAAAAAAAAAAAAAAAGATCAGAAAGCACTGGAAATAGAGCAGATGACATGGAGGGGAGAATTAGCAAGCTCGAAGATAGAAATCTAGAAATAATTCAGTGGGAAGAGAAGGGGGAATTAAGATTTCTTCAAAATGAAAGAACTCTATCAGACTGTCTGACTTCATTAGAAAGGGCAACATAAGGTATGCCAGAAGGAGAAGAGAGGGAAAGGGAACAGAAAGGCTATTCAGAGGAATAATTGATGAGAATGTCCTAAAGTTAGGGAACAAACTGTGTATTCAAGTACAAGAGGCTAAGGGAACACCTGATTATCTCAACACAAAAGGTCTTCTCCAAGTGATACTGATAAAGAATCCTCAAGAAACGGGGTGTGGAGACAGTAACCGACAAATGAAACCTCATCAGATTTCTCAGCAGAACCCCTACAGGCCAGGATCGAATGGGATGCTATATTCAAAATATTAAAAGACAGAAACTGCCAGCCAACAATAATAGTTTCCACAAAGTTATTCTTTAGATATGAACAGGAAATAAAAGCTTTCTCAGACAAAACCTGGGGTAATTTACCTCTTGAAGACCTGCCTTCAAGAAATGTTGAAAGGAGCTTTTTTACTTGAAAAGACAAAAGTACATAAACTTTAAGTGACAAACAGAAGCAGAAAATTGCTACTCTATTTCATTATGAGCATTGAATATTATAATGTGAAGGTTACAGGAAAATAAAGCATTAAAATTAACTTTGCCCTGGCTGGTGTGGCTCAGTGGATTGAGCGCAGCCCTGAAACCAAAGGGTTGCTGGCTTGATTCCCAGTCAGAGCACTTGCCTGGGTTGCCGCAGGGTCCCCAGCTGGGGCTGCTTGAGAAGCAACCACACATTGATGTTTCTCTTCCTCTCTCCTTCCCTTCCCTTCTCTCTAAAAATAAATAAAATCTTAAAAAAAATAACTATGGGTAATGAATGCACAACATAAAAAGGGATAATTTGTGACAACAAGACAAAGGGGGAAGAGAAAGAGGATGAAACTTGTGTAGGTGAATGAAGATAGATATTATCAAAATAAAAAGGACTATTTTATCTGAGGGATTTTATACAAACTTCATGGTAACCACAGCACAAATATCCAGCACTTGAGAAACAAAATACTAAAAAAGAGGAAATGGAGAAAAACATCATAGAAAACCACCTAACTAAAATAGCAGACAGAAACACAAGGGAAAAGAAATACTGGAGATACACAGCAACCAGAAAACAAAAGATAAAAGGGAAGTAGTAAGTCATATAGCAATAATTACCCTAAATGTAAATGGACTGAACTCACCAATCAAAAGGCACGGAGTGCCCTGGCTGGGTGGTTCAGTTGGTTGGAGCATCGTCCTATACACCAAAAGTTTGCAGGTTCAGTCCCCAGTTGGGGCGCATATGGGAGGCAGCCAATTGATGTTTCTCACATCAATATTTCTCTGTCTCATTGATGTTTCTCCCCCTCTCTCTCTTTCACTCTCTCTCTCTCCCTTCCGTCCTCTCTCCCTAAAATCAATAAATATATCCTCAGGTGAGGATTTGGAAAAAAAAAAAAGATACAGAGTAGTTGAATAAATTAAAAAAGAAGACTCAACTCTATGCTGCCTTCAGGAGATGCATTTCAGCAACAAAGACAAACATAGGCTCAAAGTGAAGGGGTGAAAGAAAGATGATTCTCTGGGGACATAATATCCAGAGGAAAGTGCGTGTAGCCATACTTACATGAGACAAAATAGATTTCAAGACAAAAAGGTAACGAGGCAAAGATAAATATTGTATAATGATAAATGGGATGATCCATCAAGAAGATATAACATTTAGTAATATTCACTCAACCTGGGAACACCAAAATATATAAAGCCATTATTAATAGATCAAAAGAGAAATAGATAAGTACACAATAATAGCAGGAGACTTTTAACACCCCACATACACCAATAGACAGATCATCCAGACAATCAACAAGGAAATATCAGCATTAAATGACAGACCAGGTGGACTGAGGAGGTAGCTTCCTACCCCAAAGCAACATAATACACATTCTTTACAAGTGCACATGGAATATTCTCAAGGACAGACCATATATGGGGATACAAAACAAGTCTCAGTGACTCAATGAATTTTAAATAACATGCTACTGAACATCTATTGGGTCAATGAAATTTAAAAAGAAATCAAAAGATAGATGAAAACAAATGAAAATATGACACACCCAAATATTTGGCATGTATGCAGTTCTGAGAGAGAAGTTGGTAGCAATATAAGACTACCTCAAGAAAGGAGAAAAGTCTCAAGCTAACATTAACAACTTAAGGAACTAGAAAGAGAACAAATGAAGCCCAACGTCGGTAGAAGAAAGGAAATAAAAGAGCAGAAGTAAATGAAGTAGACAATAAAAAGACAATAGAAAAAATTAAGAGCTGGTTCTGTGAAAACAAACAAAATTGACAAACCTTTACTAGACTTTATAATTAAAAAAAGAACATTCAAATGAAACAATCAGAACTGAAAGAAAAGTTACAACTATGACAAAAATACACATGATTATAAAAGAGCACTTAAGAAAGGCCATCCACGCCAAATTGGACAACCTAGAAGAAGTGGACAAATTATTAGAAATACACAACCTTTGGTGTTTGGGAAACTGGACAGCCATACCCAAGAGAATAAAACTAGACTATCATTTTAAACTACAGACAAAAATTAACTCAAAATGGATTGAAGACTTGAAGGTAACAATAAAATACATGGAAGAAAACATAGGCACAAGCTTCTAGACATTGATCTCAGTGGTGTTTTTCGAGAATTTTATTTCAAAGGCAAGAGAAACAAAAGCAAAAATAATCAAATGGGACTATATCAAGCTCGAAAGCTTCTGCACAGCAAAGGAAACCATCGACAGAACAAAAGCAACCAACCAAACGGAAAAAGATATTTGCAAATCACATCTCATAAGAGGTTAACATCCAAAATACATGAAGAATTCATACAGTTCAGCAACATAAAAAAACAATCCAATTTAAAAAAATGGGCAGAAGATGGGAATAGACATTTTTCAAGACGTATACATGGCCAACAGGCACATGGAAAGATGTTCAACATCACTAATTGTTGGGGAAATGCAAATCCAAACCACAAAATGTGACCATACACCTGTTAGAATGGCTATTCCCAAAAAGACAAGAAATTGAGTATTGTAGAGGATGTGGGGAAAAGGGAACGCTCGTGCACTGTTGGTGGGTTGTGATTTGGTGCAGCCCCTGTGGAAAGCAGCATGGAGGGTCCTCAGAAAGCTAAGAATAGAACCACCATGTAATCCAGCAAGTCCTCTTCAGGGTGTTTATCTACAGAATAGGAAAACACTAATTCAAAAAGACACACGTGCCCCTAGTTCGCTGCAGCCTTATTTACAATAGTCGAGGCATGGAAACAACTTAACTGCCCGGAGGTAGCTGAATGTGTGAAGGGGATGTGGTGCACCTGTGTGCGGAATATTATTCAACCACAGAAAAGATGAAATACCGTCATCTGTGGTGTGGGTGGGTCTGGAGGGTATGCTAAGTGAAATAAATCGGATTAAAAAACGGACAGAACCAGATGATGTCATTCATATGTAAACTATAAAACAAAAAGTGATGAACGAAGTAACGGAACAGCAAAAACAAACTCATAGTTTGGACAGCAGAGGAGGGCTGGGGGGAGGGCACGACAGATAAAGGGGGTCAAATGTATGGTGAGAGGGAAGCTAGGCTTTTGGTGGTGAGCATAAAATAGAGTGCACACATATTCAATTGTAATGTTGTGTACCCGAAACTTATATAATGTTGCTCACCAATGCTACCTCAATAAAAATGTTTAAGTTAAAAAAGGAAAAAACAGTTGGAAAATGCATAATGAAAACACCCATAAGCCACCCAGAAATAACCAGCAGTATTTTGATGTTTTTTCCTTCGAGCTGTTATGCTACACTTTTTTTTTAGTATAATTGTGACTGAGGTACAGTGATATGATTTGTTTTTTCATTTTGCTGATGACAAAAATGTATGAGAGGACTAGAAAAATGCAGATGAGCATAAAGGGGGGAAGCTAGACACCCTGCACGCAGAGGTGTCAACATTGTGGTCCGCTTTTTATTGCTGTACATTTGGAAAGCTTGGATCAGCAGCACTGATTTTAAAGATTACTGGGGGCAGAGGGTATGTTTGCTTGTTTTTTAGGGACTGGACCTCATCTTTTTGTAGGTATTTCTTAAAAGTGAAAGACGTAAAACGCTAGTTACTCTAAATTCTTCCTGAGCCACTCATGTGGTTTAACCAGTTCAGCTCAGTGCCGGGGATGAAGCAGGGACAGGCCCAAGAAAGGTGGGGCGGCGGCGGCGCTGCCAGCTCCTGTCCCCCCCCCCACCCCCACCCCCTCACCGCACAGCCCGAGTGGCCCTGACGGAGCTGGCGTGTTGGGGGTTGGACGTGTTGTTAACGACGGATTCGGGAGTCACTTAGCCTGACTGCTGGACCTTTTTCCCTTAGTTGGGAAGGGGAGTCAGCAGCAATTTCCACCTGGGGCTCAGCCTCTGCTAGCGTTCTCTTCCCACCTGAGTCGGGCCTAGTCCTTCCTTGTCCCTCTCCTTTGTTTTCTTATCGGATTGACGGTCACAGTATTGCAGGATTTGTGCGCCAAGTCGCCCTCATTTTACTTGATGACCCCTAAACACAAGAGCAGTGGTGCTGGAAATTTGGATATGCCAAAGAGAAGCTGCAAAGTGCTTTCTCTGAGTGAAAAGGAGAAAGTTCTCAACTAAACAAGGAAAGAAAAAAATGATCAGGTGCGGAGGTTGGTAAGATCTACGTGAGAAGGAAACACCTATCTGAAACTGTGAAGAAGGAAAAAGACGTCCTGCTGTTTTGCCGTCACTCGTCAAACTGCAAAAGTTACAGCTGCGGTGGCGACCAGCGCGCAGTGGAGAAGTGTCACATTCAGGGTGGAAGGCACGGACAGAAACACGCCCCGATGCATGGCACCGAGCTGTGTGAAGACTTCGGCAAGGGAGCCCCGAAACAAGCTGACAGTACGTCGGGGTCACATTCACATCACTTTTATTACAGTATATTGTTGTAATTGTTCCATTTTATGCTATGGTTCTTCATCTCTTATTGTGCCTAATTTATAAATGAAATGTGTGTATGTGCAGGAAAAAAAAAACATGGTATATGAAGGATTAGGTGCCATCTGAGGCTTCAGGCACCCACGGAGTTCTGGGAAGACGCCCCCACAAATGGGGAGAGAAGCGCTGTACCTCCAAGATGATACATTCTAAACCGGCAACTGTGCGCAGCTCTGACTGAGATCTTGAGGTGTGAGAAACTCCCCACACGCAGGGGGACACCCACCTCATTCAGTGCTGGTGGTAGAGGCTGAAGCCAGCTTCTGTTTGGGCTTACATTTTGACAAGTTATGGGTGCTGCTAGTGAGCCATGCAAGGTCATGTCTATGAGGGTCAAGTGGATCCGTCCTGCACTTGCTCGCATTTTTAAGGAGTAAAATCTCGGTGAAGGCGGCCCCTTTCACACTTAGAGCCAAGTCACTGGAAGCCACTGCCATTGACGACCCGCTGTTACCCCAGGGTTCAAGGGTTGGATTGTAAGTTTCACGGAGTCGAAGTTTGAGCCCTCTGGCCCAGTGTCTGCATTCTGTAGATCAGAGAAACCCAGAGAAGCCAAAGGATCTGTCCAAGTTCACCTAGGACCAGAAAGGGGACTGACTCAGGGCCTTGATCGCTCAATCCAGTGCTCTTTCCACTAAACCGTACTATTGAATCTGTTTCAGAGAGGCTGCCTCAGGACCAACGTTGTTTATTTTTTAAAATTTCATCCTTACCCAAAGACATGCTTATCGATTTTATAGAGAGGGGAAGGAAGGGGGAGGGAGAGGGAAAGAAGTATTCATGTGAAAGAGAAACATTGATCGGTTGCCTCTTGTCTGTGTGTCAACCGCGGATCGGACTCACAACCTAGGTGTGTGGTCTGATCGGGAACCTTTTGGTTTATGGGATGACGCTCCAACCAACTGAGCCGCACCAGCCAGAGCTCAGGACCAACTTTAGTTGTAGCTCCCCAATAAAACTCTGTTCAATTACTCAATTAACAGAGTCATTCAATGCAATACCTGTGTCTGGCATCTCGGGAAAAGCTCTTCAGAGCAAGGTTTTTCTTGGTTGCTGGTGCCCCTATTACAGATGTCCCCACTCTCCCCCTTTGCCTCCCTCTCCCGACCTCAGCCCCTCTTCCTCTGGCCGTCACTACACTGTCGTCTGTGCCTACGGGTCATGTACTTGTGTTCTTCCCGCTAACCCCTTCACCTTCTTTCATCCAGGCCTCCCTCCCCACCAGCAGTGAGTTTTGAGATTCTTTTTAAATTAGTCCAGGTGTCAAGGAGTTAATAGCTATAAATTATTCTTTAGTTTTTCTAAACTAAATGCTTTTAAAACTAGAGGCCTCTTGACAGTAAGCCTTTGTGTTCAAAGCAACAAATGCACTTTACCCATGGTTGCCTTTGGTTTCTGAGCTAATTTTGTATCACAGGTGCAAGATTTATTTTAATTATCAAGAAGAACAGCTGAGGGGGTCAGCCTATTACCCATCTGGTCCTAATCCAGCCAAGAGGCCTCTGTGCCCACTGCCAATATTTCCAATTGTCAAAGGCCCTGACTTTTCCTGTGGCTGGAGTTTTAATCTCATCCGCCAATTGTGAACTTCTGACAGGTCCCCTGGCCCCCTAAACACCTCTTCACTCTCTCCCTCCCGGGTGTTTACACGCGCACACTCCTTTCTTCGGGGTCTGAAGACTGCGAGGTGCCACAGAACGCGCGGTTCCGCTGCGCGCCAGGCCCCAGAGCCCCAGCATCTTTCGCAGCGGGCTCCGAACGCCGCGGGGCCGGCTAGTCTGGGGGCGGGGCTTTCCCTGCGGTTCTGGGAGGCTCAAGCTCACACTTGGTGAAAGGGATGGAGGGAAAAGGGGCGCGCAAAGCTTTTCTTTTCCTCCGCAGACTCTCAGAACAATTTTCATGCTTTTTCTGATCTGCAACAGCCTATGCCTGGCACAGCCATTATTTGAAATGGTGTTTTGAGAGCTTTGAGAAAGAAGGAATATCACTGGCATGCAAAGTACTTCACAAGAGCAAGAACAAACAAGTAGAAGTGCTGTCAGAAGATTCTGCCAAAGGAGATTTTGCTTTAAATGGACAGGGGTGACAAAGTTCAAAACCATAAAGGAATTGGACCTGAAGCTCTTACAGATGTTAGAAAGGCTAGTTTGTTCTGTACTGTTCCAAAAGGCAGGTCTAGGATGTAAAAGTTACGTGGAGCTCCCAGACGAACACGTCTGTCATGCTGAACACTTCACGGAGGTATTTTATCAGGGACTTGCTGTATCTGTGAGATTTCTCTGGAATGACCTTACTGCCTCAGTGGTGGCTTCTAGCTCTATGGCTGTGAGGCACCAGGAAAGTTAGTGATGCTCTGAGAACTTTCGACCTCCTCCTACACGGCTGTGGCCCAACAAGTATTACCTGCTGCGCAACCATCTCCCCCCACTGCTCTAATTTGTTCGCCTGAGAGGTGGTCTGCTCTTCAGTACACATTAGAGGCCTAGCTGCGGGGGCCCTGGTAGCAGCACATCAACTCTGACTTTGCGTCTGTCACCATTTTCTTCCATCTGCACGTTGAAGAGGATGGATATTCGATGGCAGCTCCAGAAGACACCTCAGGGACCCCTCAGCAGCTTGGACATCAGACTGTGTGGGCCAGAGGCTGCTGCAGAAGAACTCAGAGGTACCCTGCCGTCTTCTGCTCTGATTACGTGTTGGAGCAATGCTGCAGATTTAATTTGAAAAGGAAGGTAAAAATGAATGACCTACTCTAACTCTTTCATTTTACAGATGAAAACCTTAGGGCGAAATGTTCACATATTACTAGTGAGGTGGAATAACTTGTCCTGGGTCACACCACTAGAAATTAGGAAATGAGGACTAGTCCCAGTCTTCTTGCTACTGCCAAGTGCTAATTTTCAAAGTGCTTCCAAGTTTCCAGCGACAGCTTGGATGTGGCAGTTCTCTGTAGATTAGGAAGGGCTGATCTTAAGGAAGGATTCTCGCTGCTGTCAGAGGGACACCCTTGATGCACTGCAGCCCACTAGCAAGTCATATCAACAACTGATCTTAGGTTGGGTTTCAATCACTAATAAAAACTTCCTAATATTTTATATTATTCTAAAACCTTTGTACAGAACAAAGCAGCCACTCGTTCGTTCTCCACTATGTGGCCGCTGGAGGTGCCAATGTAAGAGGTAAGACCCGCCCTGCACTCAGACAAGTGTGAGATGGAGGGGCATGTGCAGAGGCCAAGAGGGTCGGAGAGGAAAAACACTCATTCTGCCTGTGTAGAAAGAGCAGGCACAAAGTGTAAAAAGCAAATGAACAAGCAAAAAACAAACAAAAACCCTGTAACTTTTTAATTGAAAAAGGCCCTTGAAGCACAGGTGGAAGTCACATTGGTGGGGAGACATTCCTGTGACGAGGTCAGCATACGGTCCCTGAGGCCACATGTAGGGAGCCCAGTCCTTTGTTTCTACTGCCTAAGTAGTATTTAAGCATCTGTTTTCTCACTCCTGAGTGCCACACCCCAGCTGATGTCTTCATCCTCTCCCACAGTTGCTGAGGCGGCTCCAAGCTAGTGCTCCTGCCTTCAGTCTTGTGCCTTCTGGTCCATTCTCCACATGACGAATGTAATCATAGCACCACCAGCAAAAGATGATTCGGGGGCTCTGAGCAGAGGGGATTGATCAGAAAGCTTGTGAAACTTCAGGTGTGCTTGCACAGGCCCCTCCAAGGCTCTGGATACAATAGCCATAAATACATCATCATGGATTTCTTCAAGAGGATTCCCAAAAGTGTACACACTTCCAGCCCCATAAAACTTATACCTGCCCTGTGATAAATAACCCTTTCTGAGTAGTGCCTGCAACGTCTGCACAGTAGAGCCTTTTCGTCCCTAATCTCTCCCTGCCTACTTCTTTGCAGTTTGTACAAATGCTCCAGTGATGAGACTGCATCAAACTAAAAAGCTTTTCCACGGCAAAACAGCCAACGAAATGAAAAGGCAACCTACAGAATGGGAGAAAATATTTGTAAAATATTTCTCAGATAATATACAAAATATATTAAAAAACTCATATAACTCAGTAATAAAAAAGTCAAGCAATCCAATTAAAAATGGTCAGAGGAATGAAAATAGACATTTTTCCAAAGACTTACACATGGCTAACAGGTACATGAAAAGACGCTTGACATCACTCACTAATCATCATGGGAGTGCAAATCAAAACCAGTATATGACCTACATCCTGTTAGAATGGCCCTCATCGAGAAGACAAGAGATGGTGAGTGTTGGCGAGGATGTGGTGAAAAGGGAACTTTTGTGTGCAGTTGGTGGAAATGTAAATTGGTGCAGACACGATGGAAAACAGTATGGAGGTTCCTTAAAAAAAAAAGAAAAATAAACTGCCACATGACCAGGCAATTCCACTCCGAGGTATGTGCACAATGGAAATGAAAACAGGACACTGAAGACTTCTGGCACCCCATGTTCATGGCAGCGTGACTCACAACAGCCAAGACACAGAGTCAACCACGGTGTCTGCCGGTTGGGTACACGGAGAGAGATGTGAGATGACACACATGCGCAGGAAGATCGGCCAGGAGAAAGAATGTCCTGCTATTTGCAAAAATGTGCATACCTTGAGGGCATTATGCTGAGATAAGCAGAGAAAGACAAATACTATATGATAAGACTGATATGTGAAATTTAAAGAAGCTGATCTCAAGTGCCCATCAGTGGATAAGTGGATAACAAAGCTGTGGTACATTTACACAAGGGAATTCTACGTGGCTGTTAAAAACGAAGAAACTTACCTTTATAACAGCATGGATGGACCTGGAGAGTATTCTGCTTAGTGAAATAAGCCAGTCAGAGAAAGACAAAATATCATATGATCTCACTCATATGTGGAATCAAATGAACGAAATAACTGACAAAATAAAACCAGAGGCATGGAGGCATGGAGACATGGAACAGATGGACAGATCTCAGAGGGGATGAGGGGCGGGGGGTGGGGGAGTGGAAGAGATTAGCCAAAGAACTACTATGCATGTAAGCACAGCCCATCGACATGGACAACGTGGTGAGGGCAGGCCTGGGAGGGGGGGGTGGGAGCACAGCAGGGGGGCGGGACCGTGAGTAGCTTGGTGGAGGGGGGAAAATACAAAAATAAAAATAAATCAAAATTAAAATAAAACAGAGAAAGAATGGGGGTTACCAGGGGCTGGGGGTTGGGAAATTGGGGAGCTACTGTTTAAGGGTACACACTTGCACCCAACAAATAAACAGTCCTTTGGATCTAACGCCCAGGACGGTGATGATAGACAACACGCTGCGAAGTTGCAGAGAGACTAGGTCTCAATTGTCCCCATCACACCAGAAAAAGTAGAAGTGACGAGACAGAGGTGTTTGCTGATGCTACAGCAGCACTCACATGGACACACTGTGCACTTTACAGTGACACGTTACATGTCGATACATCAAAATAAAAATACATTTTGAAAAAGGAAAAATGGTAAGCCATGGCATCAGATGATCTAGTAGCCCATAATGTGACGAGCTGAGTTTCTTGGTTACACGGCTTTCATGAAGACAAAAATATATTAAATTTACATTAAACTGTTGGAAGACACAAACAGAGCTGGTCACACACTGTGAGAAAATGAACTTTTCCATCTTTCTATTGTGGGTTCTGGTAAGAAGCCAGTTAAAGTCTCAAGAATTTTCAAGGAAAATTATGATTACACACAATTTTTGCTTTACTTAATTTGTAAATGAGTTTATTGCATAGGGTTAAACTTCAGTTATATGCACATTTACACACTGAGCTACTCCAAATGCTGCTGAATTATGAAAGTGTTACTGCATATTTCTTTCAGTTTCTTTTGGAACTGACTGCTTCGCAAAATTGTTTTACAGTTTACAACTACATAAAAACATTAGTACATCAGTCTGCTTTTTCCTTTTATGACTTAATTCTCTTACTGACTTTAGCAAGAAAAACGTGTGACTACTTTTATATTTTTCAAGCAGATGACATATATGGACAGGTAACAAGGAAAGTCTTGTCTATTTCCTGGATTTTGCTTATTATGTAAATAACTTGGCTTCCTTCTAATGACTTAATAATTAGCATGCTGATACCACTTTCTTGTCATTGCTAGTACCTTAGCAACAAAGTCATCTGATGCAAGACAATTCCCACATAAACATGTTATAATTGTGAAACTGTTTAAATATCAGATGTTGATAAAGTGATTTAATCTTTTAAAAGAGACTTGTTTCATGGCCAGCCCAGAAGCATCAACATTACCTGGAAACTAATTAGAAATGTAAATTCTCAGGCCCTACTCCAGGCCTACTGAATCAGAAACTGGGAGTGAGGCAGATGTACAAGTTCCTCAGGTGATTCTTTTTTTTTTTTGTTATTTTCTCTTTTTAAATTTTTAAAATATATTTTATTGATTATGCTATTACAGTTGTCCCATTTTCCCCCCTTTGACCCCTCTGCCCTGCACACCCCCTCCCACCCACATTCCCCCTCTTTAGTTCATGTCCATGGGTCATATATATAAGTTCTTTG
>VMDR010006581.1:0-44772 GCA_007922815.1 Macrotus californicus | reverse complement strand
GTTCCAATAAAAGAAACATGGCAAATACACCTGAAAACAATGCCAAATGATGAAAGTAAACGAATTGAAAAACTAATTAAAATTAAAGAACCATGGCAGATGCCATCCACTAACAAAGCAGGCTTTCCAATCAGCTTTACCCTTGTCGGTCCTATTCATATGTAATGCCTGCCTTAGTTTCCCCTGTTGGTAATTAAGAGTTGTTCTAGAGCCATGCTTGGCCTTATGGGTATTTTTACCTCATGTCCTAGAGCCAGTTTATGCAACAAGATTAATTCATAGAAATAGAATTATTTCAGAAGACAAAGATAAGCCCAGTGCATAGAAGTTATAAAAAAGAATATTTTGATTTAAAACAGAGTATAACTTTCTGACAACTGGATCTGTCCAACAATGAAATGGACCGTAGCAAGGCAAAGCATTTTTATGCACAATGGACAGCTTAAGAAAAATTCATAAATTGCTTATTAATTGAAATTAAAATTAAATTAGCTGCATTGATTCCTATAGGAGGATTAAAATCACATAGGGTCACCCGTGTGTACCTATATGCAGTGTGTGTATACCTCTTATCACTTAGCTACCTATTTTGCAAATAGAAGACATCAGTGAAAAAAATTATGGGACCCCTGCTTCCCGGTCTTCATAACCTAACTTGTAAAGATAAGTAATGAGTGGCAAACACAGATGCACTGATCAAACTGAACAACCTCCTCTTTAATATCCTCCAGGAATTCTCCACTGGCTAACCCCAGAGCTTACACACTCTTACCTTTTGTCTCAGTGGAGTTGGGTTCAATGTTTCATGCCTATTGCAACAGTATTGATCTCTATTGCTAAAGTCTTCCTTTTTCAGACTTCATTTTCTGGTGAAGTTCTAAGTTTATAACAAAACACAAAGGGAGGTACAGAGATTTCCTCAATAACCCCTGCCCCCTCCTATGCTCACAGCTTCTCCCCTTATCAACATCACTCACTCAGAATGGTATGTTTATTACAAAGGATGAACCTACATTGACACATCATAACTCAAAGTCCAAGTTTGCCTTAGGGTTTAGTGTTGGGTTTGTACATTTTATGAGTTTGGGCAAATATATTATGACATATATCGCTCATAATATCATAGCATTTTCACTCTCCTAAATTTCCTCTGAGGTCTCAGTTCCTTGGCTTTTGATGAAGGTTTTCCAGCTTCCTTTAATCTTTACCAATAAAGCACAGCATGTTAAGCAGCAATTCATTTTTCTATTCTTTTCCCTGAAAGTTATCAAACCCCTTTGAATTCAGGACTCAGGATTGGCTCTACAAAGAAGAATTGTCTCATATATTCCTTGCCTTGGAACAAGTCTGCTGGCACATCTGGGAGAGCCGTATCATTTCCAGGGGATTCATAAAGAATGATCTATAAACTATGTGCTTAATATGAGGGAGGGGGTAGTACATCCATTAATAAAATGTGTCTATACATGTGCCCTTAGCTCTGTGCTCCACAGTCATGACCCAAAGTGCAGACCAACCCTCTTTCTGAAGTCGTTCCCTGTCAACGTCAATCAGGCTTTTGCCTTCTCTGACCTACTTTGCACCTGCTAATTCCCATCCTGGTCCTTTCCTCTTGATATCTCCCTATACCTTATTCATTTATTTTACTTTCTGTGGTAACTCTGTACATCGACTATTTTCTTTTAGAATACCCTCCAACACAAGCACCCACGCCTCACCAGGAAGCTGGTTTCTCCTGCTGGTGGGGCTTTCCTCGCCAGCCATTTCAGTGGTGATTGTGTCAGTGTTTGAACTCCCTGGGTCTTGGGGCCCATCCTCCTGGAATCTCACTGTGACATCATTAGTTTTCCATAATGATGATGTTTTGTGTAGCCTTTCCAATGGAAATAGCTTCAAATTTTATACTCCTTGTGCCTTGGGGCCTCTTTTCCTAGAATTTGACTTTGACTTCCAGACTATTTATTGCCTGCCACAATCCTTCACCTTCACATCCCCTTTGAAGACCAGCCAATAAGCTGAAGGTTCTATTAAAAAGTCATGGCAGATACTACGAGCTAGAAAGGCAGACTTTCCAACAATTACTATTTTGCCCTGTTTATATAGAACACCTGCCCCATTGGTAGCAAAGACTTGTTCTACAATACGTCCTTGCCTGCCCTTGTGGGTATTTTCACCTCTTGTCTCTAAGCCAGTCTCTGTAATAGGATTAGTTCATAAAAGTAGTAGAGTATTTCTTAAGGCAAAGATAAACGCAGTGGGTAGAAATTATAAGAATATTTTAACTTAGAACTTCTTGACAACTGGATATATTCAGTAATGAAATGGACAGTAGCAAAGAACAGAATTTATGCCCAATGGCCATTTTAAGATAATTAATGAATCATTCTTAATTCAAATTGAAATTAAATCAGCTATTGTCCTACAGAAGGATTAAAAACACGTGTGCACACCATGTGCATGCATATCTAGTATATGTATCTTACCATTTAGCTATCTATTAGTAAACAGACAACCACGTGAAAAAGCTAGCAAAGCTTTTTAGACATTAAATGCTAATGTTTGAAGACACCTGGTTCAGTCTGCTAAGCAGTTGCATTTATAACTTTTCCCTTTCAAGGACTTGTTAAAATAAAGGCAGAGGTGTAAGAACCCTGCAGTTCTCAAAGGAAATAAGGTAGAGGCGAGCACAACAGGAAATTTCACCAGTTGCTGGAGGGCGGACAGCAGCTGATAGCCTTAGCTAATGAGGCCGCCTCTCTGAGCCACTGGATAGGAAGAGGCCCTGTGGGAAGGAGGATGATCCACCTGGTAGTGATTCAGACAGACTTCCTGATCCCCTCAGCCTGACTAAATTTTACACAGGCTTCTTCCTGATTATAGGCCCTTGACCTGCCCTTTCTTAGAGCATTCATTTTTAAAAAACTTGCCATTGATAATTCCTTCTCCGCCCCTTTGTCATGTAAATCTTCACCTAGCCTCCTACCAGCTTTACAACCCAGAAATGTCTTCCTCGAGGTCCTGGAAGCCTTTCCTTTGAAATGTAATCATCAAAGAAGATAGGAGCAGACTTCATAGTCTAACTAGATAAGGATAAGTACCACCAACTGGCAAACACAGATGGCCTAATTACAGGGACCAACCTACTCCTTAGTATCCAGTAAATTTCCACTAGCTAATCCCAGTGCTTAAAAACTCTGTCGCTTTTTGTCTCAGTGGACTTGAGTTCAATCTTTCATGCCTATTGCAACAGTCTTGATCTCTATTGCTAAAGTTTTCCTTGCCTAACTCCATCCAATGCATTTTTGCAGCAGCAGCAGCAGCAGCAGCAGCACCAGCACCAGAATCTTACTAACCCCTCCTGTGGTGGAGCACTGGATCATAGGAAGATGAATCATGAACACCCAAGCACTACCTTAGTCTCCAGTTCCCCAGAAAGGTTTTCTTCCTGAGTTATACTGTTCTGCCAGCGCTGTTTGTGGTCCCCGTAGGTCCCCTGCCTGTCTCTACATCAGTTCTTCCCCCACATTGTGGGATCCAGTCCACACATCTGCCACAGTCTGTCCTGCCCTGTTAAATCTAACCTGCCTCAGAATTAGGAAGTCCAGAAAGGTCCCTCTACATCTAGGTGGTTGCCCCAGAGGCTCTTCTGCCCTCGTCTGTGCACTTGCATGTGCTGAAAGGCTGTGGTTGAAATTAGATTCAGTTATATAGCGACATTAGCATGACTATCTCCCTTCAAGAAGAAGATGGGTGTTGTAGAAGAGATTCTTTCACTAAGCAAGAGGCTGGCCTATGTTAACTTTAAAATCATCTGCTATCATAGGTTAGCATAGTGCCTATGTTATCAGTGTTAGTTTTCATCTTTAGGAATGTATTATTTGGTAGACATTGAAATGTGAGGAAGGTTGTGGAGCTGAGATGGCTAGCAGTATACAAAGTCAGCTTTGTGTTTTCCAGTGAGACCGGGTACATAACTGCCCAACTATGTGACATTTCTTATACCTCCTATGCAGTTGGATGTCAGCTTTGAGTAAATTCTCACCAAAAGGTTGTGAGACAAAGGATGTAAGACACTGGTGTGACTTTCACTTGCTCTCTCATCTGTCCTCTAGCCCCACCCAGTTCAAACCATGCTTTAGGGGTCTGAAGAGCAATACAAAAATGCCCTTGGGATGGGCTCACCAACATGTTGAAAGGAAGCCGTGTCCAGGATGATGGTAAGTAAAACGTCCCCACCAACTTGAACTACCCATTTCAGAACTAGGACTGCATAAAGAAATTTATTTCTATAGGCTCGAAGTCACTGTATTTTGGAGTTTTTCTAAAACAGCAGCTCAGCCTTCAACCTAATAATTGGCAGATTTTCCAAGTGTAGTTTTATAGCAGTGACAGATAATGTAAACAGCTGTTTTCCCTCTGAGTGAACTTGCAGTTTGGAAAAATGATGAAAACTAACACTAATTGAGAACCTACTATGTGCTGCCCAGTCTGCTGTGTGCAGTCACTGAATCCAAGTGAAGAAGATAACAGCACAGCATGTGTATTTCTTCATGGGTTACATTTTTTAATAAGCAATGTTTAGAATTTCTTTCGTCTTTTTTATTGAATTTGTTGGGGTGATATTTGTTCACAAAACCATACAGGATTCAAGTATACAAATCAACAAAACATTACCTGCACACTGCACCGTGTGCCCATTGCCCAGGAAATACTGTGCTATTGTTTCAAGGTAAATTGGGTGAGCCTTTCTACAGGGGGAGATTGGATAATTTTTTAAGGGATGAAGGAAGGCAATTGAAGGATAATTGCCTCCTGAAGTCAAATCAATAGAGCTGTGAAAAAAGTGACAGCTCAGCTAAACTCTCCTCTCACATTCCCACAGGAACAGCAAACTGGGAACTCCAACTGAAGGAAGTCTGACTTGGTTCATGTCTACTTTGAGAACATTTTCAAGTGCTTTGTTTATGAGTTCAGTAACAAGTTGGTGATTTTTTTTTAAAGGGAAAGAACATGCAGATCTAGCTACTAATTTTTCTTTGCTGGATTAATAATTTAAATGT
Source organism: Macrotus californicus (assembly GCA_007922815.1). Classification (NCBI taxonomy): domain Eukaryota; kingdom Metazoa; phylum Chordata; class Mammalia; order Chiroptera; family Phyllostomidae; genus Macrotus; species Macrotus californicus. The sequence continues at coordinate 39,712 of VMDR010006581.1, read as the reverse complement.
CAAGATATATTTCAAGAACTCTTAAGGGAAAACTTCTTAATTAGAAAGAAGCATAACATTTTACTCAGGAGCTACAACAAATAATAAAATACATGTTAGTTTAGCATCCAAACTAAGTGTAGATATTTATAAATGTTGGAGAAGAAAAATTTTTATTTGTATAATTTTGTTTTTCCACAAAACGTCTTTTGGGATTCCTATTGATATTGGTTTAACGATTTCCTCTCAGTTGTTTAGTACTTTCAGAAGTACACATGCAGCTTCACCAAGAGTAGGAAGCAGAAGATGTCTCCACCATGGAGCTGCAACCTCTGAATTCGGAAGGGACTCACAGGGCTGCATGTCCACCTCGCACTCTCACCACCTTCTCACCACGAGGACTTAAGCAAGTCACATGGGGACTTGTCAGATGGTAAATTGTCTCACTAACAATGGTGATTATTTTGTACAAGTGTCATCAAGATTGAGAGTTTTTTAAACCAAAATGCATAGTACCTGGCATATAGTAAGTGCTCAATAAATGTTTGCTGGTTCCCCCCTATCCTTTCTTCTTCATTCTTCCCCATCCCCTTCTTGATGTCACCGTTTTAAATATAAATATTATCATGACAGCTATAAATCCGAGGTCTATCAGGAAGAAGTCCAACCATTGCTCATGTAACAAGAATGGTTTGCACTGCATCAATGTAACTTGGCAGCCAAAGAGAGCAGACTGGAATGCACATGTGTGAACAATGACGACTTCACTGCACTAGTCAGTGGAGGCGGTAGATGCCATTGAGTGAGCATGTGTACTGTGTGGCCATCACATTCAAAAGCAACTGAGCAAGTAGAGCAACAAATCTGCATCAAATTTTGCATTAAGCTTGAACAGTCTTCCACAGAAACTACTTGGATGAGTTAGAAGGCTTTGGGGGACAATGCAATGAGTGCAGAACAAATTAAAGTATGGCACAAACACTTCAAAGGTAGTCGAGAATACATTGAAAATGATCCACGTTCTGGAAGGCCTGCAACAAGCAGAATACCTGGGAATGTCGAATGTGTATGAGCTGCATTACAGTGCAAGAACTAGAAGCTGATCTGGGAATTCCAAAGACTACTGAGTCCAAGATTTTTAGTGCAGGATCTTGGCATGAAACGTGTCCTGGCAAAATTTATTCTGTATCTTCTGCTACCAGAGCAGAAGGAACATCATGCTATAGTTGCTAATGACTTGATTCCAACAGCTATCATGAACCAGATTTCCTCAAGTTGGTCATAACGGGAGATGAATCATGGGTCTACAGCTATGATAAGAAATGAAGGCCTATGTGGTCCCAATGAAAGTCGTCGGGTTCTCCATGCCCAAAGAAGGCACAGCAAAGTTGCAGCAAGATCAAGACCATGTTAACTGTGTTTTTTTATTGGGAAGATGTAGTCCATCATGAGTACACCCCTCCAGGCCAGACAATTAATAAGGAGTATTACCTCAGTGTTCTTCATTGGTTGAGAGACGTAATATGATGAAAATGGATGCAGCTATGGGCAACGGGTGAATGGCAACTTCATCAAGACAATGCATTCACTCATACATCACATCTCGTGCAGACTTTTTTTGAGAAACAGCAAATTACCCAGGTGACTCAGCCTCCCTATAACCCACATATGGTGCCCTGCAAGTTCTGGCTTTTCCCAAAACTAAAATCACCTTTGAAAGGGAAGATATTCTGGACCATTGATGAGATTCAGGAAAATACAACAGGGCAGCTGATGGCAACTGGGAGAATTCTGAGGTCCCAAGGTGTCTACTTTGAAGGGGATTGAAGCATCATTGTCCTATGTACAATGTTTCTTGCATCTTGTATCCTCAATAAATGTCTATTTTTCATATCACATGGCTGAATACCTTCTGGACAGACCTTATATGAAGCTCATGCACACCTATTTGCTCCTAAGCAGAGAGAAGTGGGACCACATTTAGTTTGGAGGAAGAAACAGAGAAAAGAGAGAACTGAGTTGCAAGGTAGAGTAGCCAAAGGCTCAAAATGTAATTTATCCAATCATAATAGTGCTTAGAATATTGACATTTAGGGACAAGGCCAAAGACCTGTTCTCCCTGCCACTCTTCTGACTCCCAGAAGTCACCATTAGGAGTAAGGGTTTGGCTACTTAGAGGACATGATCAGGTGATAGTGCTAGGGGTGGCATCTGCCTCTCTGAGGAAGCCACTCTTACTTGGACCAAACAGATATGAAAAACTCTTCCGTCGCTTCTTTCCACTTAAAGCAAAGTCCTGCTAGTGGTAGTAGGGACACTGGTAGCTATGCTTTCCATCTCATTCTTCATCAGATTTCCGCAGTGCCCCTTTCCCAGGACTACTCTCATAAGCAAAGAGAGTTCTGGGAAAACTTTCTCAAGGATCATCTGTCTTGCTTCTTTCCTGAGCTGCTGTATTAGATTTGCCTTTCTGTCATTAAATGATGAAATCTCAGTTTTGAATGTGATCTCAGAGTTAAAAGAGATGGAAAACACGGTCAGCCTTGGTATTGACTTGTTCAGCCTTGTTAGATGGGGAAGATTGAGTGTTCTCTATATTTTAGCCTCTTATTAAAGTTCAACTTTAACACTGGGCATGAAATGGTCAACTAACTATTACCTTCTATTCTTTCCCTCATTCACATATGTCCTTCAGGAACCCATTAGAGAGGAGGGACAAAATTTGGGTAGTCTTCTTTTCAACTACTACTATTAATACCACCTCAAAATACCTTTTTCATATCACTTTTATGATTTCACCTAAGATTTTATATACTAAAGGAAATTCAAACATAAAAAAATAAAGTGAGTAGACATGCCATTTGCAAAATTACATTTGAATCATTTATTCATAAAAATTTTATCACTAAGAAGGAAAATTACATTAAGCAGAATTACAACCCCTGGATATAAAAAAATGCAGATTGAATCCATCTCCTTTTCTAAAGCCTCACTAAAATGACTGTGAAGGGAAAAGTATATCAGAGGAGAAGAAATTATAAAACATTTCTATTACATAAAATTCAAAAATAAAGGGAAAATTTCCCCAAACTGAAGGTTAAGTGTTTCCAGATTGAACTAATACATTGTTTGCCCTGCTTAATGGATGAACATAACCCATACTGAATCATGTGATCATGAATTTCCCAAACATGAGGGTGGGGTCAGGGGAGGGAAGAGGATTATTAAGTTACAGAAGAGCAAAAAAGTAGATTCCTTACAAAAGATCAGAGTCTGAATGACTTCAGACTGCTCAACAGCAATCCCAGGTACTAGAGGCAGTAGAAAAACACCTTAATTTTGAAGGAAAATAGTTTCCACGCTGGAATTCTATAGCCAGCCAATTTTCAATCAAGTTGGAGAGCAGAATACAGACCTTAAGAAAGGCAACATCTCAAAAAAATTGCCTTTCTGCTTTCTTTCTCAGAAAGTGAGTGGAGAATTTTCTCCATCTTCAAAAATAAAAAGAACAATAAAGAGGGAGACATCAGCTATAGAAAATACAACATGGAGAAGGCAGAGAATAATCTGGATTATTATAAAGGGTTAACCCAGAATGGTAGGTAAACCCCAAATCTAGAGAAACCAGGCTGATTTGGAGCTAGTCAGAAGAGACTCTTGGGAAGGTAAATTTAATAGAAGGGAAGGGACTGCCTTTGCTCTGTACACCATTTGTAATTAGATTTTCTTTAACAAGGTTCATCAATTGCCTTTCAAAAAATAAATTAGTGTAAATATAGGGGAAAACTTCTAAATGCTAACCAAAAATAAATCATAGATAAATATACCAGTCCTTATACATTTGGTAGGTACACCGACAGCTAGGGAACAGAAGAAACAGTACTGGGTTTGGAATCTGGAAACATTAATCTCAGTTCTGGCATACTAATTATGGAACTTTGGGTGAGAAAATTTTATCTCTCTGATGCTCAGTTCTTCATAGGTAAAATTTTAAATAGTCAAAATCTCAAGGGGAAAAATTTAATGATTTAAAATAATACATATAAAACTGTTATTGGTAAACTTATAGCACTTTAGACACATTAGTGTAGATTGAACTTAAATGTACACTAAAACAAAAGCAAACTTGAGACATTTACCTAGCCAAACTCTTCTATGTAACAGAAGTACAGCCGAACTTTCCTAATTTTTAAATTTTCTACACACTAAAACTCCAGAAATGTTGTCAAGCTTACTGGGCCTTCCTCTCATACCAAGGATGCCAAATATAACCAGGACAGTACATGAAAAATCTGTAAAACTGAGTTTTTCCTTCCTTCCTAATAACTTCATCTCTAAATAACAACTGCCTGTTAGTAAAAGGGTCCATAATTTTGTATGAACGCTATTCACCCCTTGGCAGTCTTCAGATGATTCTTCTGCTCGTAGGCTCATCCTGGAAAATAATTCTATTTTCTTATATCAATGAAGCACTTTTATTATGGGGCGGCCTCAGAGACAGTGAATGTACTTGTTACCCAGAATCATGAGGTTTTAAATGAGATGATGCAGGTACAAGGTTCAGCAGTGTTAGGTGAAGAGTAAACATCCCACAGATAGTAGCTGTTTAAAGACCAAAAGTCTACCGAGAAAGTAATTTGAAGTTGGCCAGATGACTGAAGGGTTACTATTTCCATATCATATGTATATGTGTGTGTGTGTATATATATATAATGTGTGTGTGTGCATGTATGTGTGTACATGTGTGTATGTATATTTATATGTATGTGTATGTATCTATGTGTATATCTACATCTATATGCATGTCTCTATATGTATATCTTTATCTATGTGTATATCTGTGTGTGTGTGTGTGTATGTATGTATATATCTGGAAAAAGTCCATCCATTGTTAATATAATGAGAATGGTTTGTGAGCCATCAGTGTAACCTGGCAACCAAGAGTGGACTGGAATGAGCATGTGTGAACAATGACCATTTCACTGTACTAGAATTGGGGCAGTAGACACCATTGAGTGAGTATGTGTACTGTGTGGCCATTGCATTTAAAATGACTGAAGGAGTAGAGCAATGAATCCACATCAAATTTTGCATTAAGCTGGAACATTTCTCCATGGAAACTAGTTGGATAATTCAGAAGGCCTCAGCTATGCCCAACTTGTGATTGGCAGCTTCATCACCAAAAGTGCCCACTCATGCATCATGTCTCATGCAGGGGTTTGTGACTCAGCCCCACTACAGCCCAGATCTGGCTTCTCCCAAAACTAAAACCACCTTTGAAAGGGAAGAAATTTTAGACTGTCAAAGAGATTCAGGAAAATATGATGAGGCAGTCCATGGCATTTGGGAGAACTGTGAAGTCCCAAGGTGCCTACTTTGAAGGAGACTGAGGTGTCATTGTCCTATGTACAATGTTTCTTGTATCTTGCATCTTCTTCAATAAATGTCTATTTTTCATAGTGCATGGATGGACACTTTCTGGACAGACCTCATATATATGACCTATAGGTATAGGTATGACCAGAGACGTATGATCTGGGAGGCGAGGACAATGACAGATGAGGTTGAAGAGGGCCAGTTGGTATGGGGTTTGTAGACCACGTCAAGGTGAGGACTCTAGTCTTGCCTGCCACCACCTCCTATCTCATTTTGTAACCTCCCCAAACCGTGTTTCTCTAGTCATAAGACCATGTTTTGTGTTTTCTGCTCCATCTACCTGGAACACTCTTCCTGGAGATAGCTCCATGACTGGATCCTTAACTTCATCCAGATCTGTGTTCCAGTGTACCCCCAGACAGCCAGATGCTGTCTATACCCAGGCAGATGCTTGCACCTAATAGACAAGCATCTGTTTCTACACCCTTATTTAATTTTAATAACACCGCTACTTGGCATTATATAATTTGTTTGTCTACTTGGTTTTCTTCCCTATTGAATATTTGTTCCAAGAGGGCAGGGAACCTTGGTTTTGTTTGTTTGTTTCCATTGTATCCCCTATGCCTAGACCTACGCCTGGGACAGAGTGAGTGTTCAAGCAACACTTGCCGAATGAATGGAGGAATAAGTGAATAAATCAAAGTGTACTAAATTTGCATTCAAGACGATTGGAACTCAGTATTAGTTCTGCTGATACATGCTGATTTTAATTGAATATCCTTAGGAAAGATCATTATTCATTCTCTAGTTATTAATCACCTCAATTAAAGGAAGAAAAATGAAGCAGCAGATTCTGTATAGGAGAGCCTGAGAAAGCATTGCTGCTAAGATGACAATTGATCAGAAATGGGAAAGTGCCATAGAAGACAGAGCTTTTTAGGTAGGACCTTTCCATCCAAGGCTCTGAGATGGGAGGGTGCTTGGCGTCTTTGAAGAAATGAAGTTGCTAATCTGTACTCTCCCAGTTGCCTTAGATCTCACATGCTTTTCCTGGTTTGAGCATCTTGTTCAGCTAGTTGTGACTCTTCCCTCTTTTAACCCTAAATACAGTAGAGAACTATATTTTCCATATTGGTATTTGTCCATATGCTGTATAGTTTAATATGTATTGTGTAATTGTGGTTATCATTGTTCAGGACAATATCAAGGAACGACAAGGGGAATTGGTGTCGACTTTTGTTTTACGAGCTGATTTTTTAACCAAACCGTTAGCTCTGATTTCAAAGTGATTGCCTGGTAGCTGTGAAAATAACACATATCACGCCAAGGCATATCTTAGCAATTATTTTATAAAGAACACCTAGGTTTTCTTTAACAACTTTGTTAAAAGCCTCCCATAATTTTGCCCCTTGCAGCTTAACAGGCAGGTATGTTTCTGCATCCCTTTCTGTGCTGGGAAAGCATCTGAAGTAAATTAGAAGTGGTGCAGAAATCCTTAGGGTATGTGCGGCAGTTGGAAACAGTTCAGCACTTAATTAAAAGTCAATTATAAGTTCTACGAGCATCCAAATCCAACTAATAGTAATAATAATAATTGCAATCTGAAGTGGGTAAGAAAGGCATTATAAGCATTTCTGCTGAAATTAATTGTTTGGGTGAGATGCAATTTTAATACAGGACTCTAAAATCAATTTTAAAAATTACCTAGATATAAGAAGTCAGCCCCAATTCCCCTCTCACTGTCTTGGAAAATAAAGACATACACAACTTTATAATTGACTCAGAAACTTATCTTAATCTTGGGCGAGTGTAGGGTCAATTGCAAGGATGGGCTCTGTGGGGCATGGCTCAGGTGGGTATAACAAGGTGCTCATGAAGTCCAGCCATGGCTCCGAGGGGTCTGCAGGACTTCCAGTCATAGCTGTTGTTGGTCAAGTTGAGTACCAGCCACTTGTTGTCACCTTTCTCCCTAAACATTCATATGACCTGATCACACAGAGCTGTCAATACTAAGATCCTGCCTCCCCCACTCTTAGGCCCAGCCTTTGGGACTTTCAAGGAGATTATTCAACAATCATTAAGTGAATTTGTGCCTGTACAGATACTTTTATTTCCCACAGTCTTTTCCTTTCTTTTTAGACAATATGCACACTTTTAAAATAACCTGCTAAGATAACACATCTACATTTCACTCTGGTTAATTAATTTCATCATTGTCTGCAACCAAACCAAACTGCTCTGGCTAGGATGGCTGTGTTCTGCCTCTAAATTTCCTGTGTAAGCTCAGTTCCTGACTATTCCCTTTATTCACCCAGAGGTTAAAGAAATTTTGAGCCCAGCCCATAGATATGAATGCCTGGTCAGCACAGCATTATAGAGCTTTCTCTTTGAACTCTTGACCCTTCTTTTCAATATGGCCCTACCACTACCTGTTGTCTTACACTGTCCTGCTTTTAATTTTTATTTATTTATTTTATTTTATTTTTGCCATCCTTGCAAACTGAATTCTAGGAAAACAGAAGGACTTCTTGTTCCTCCACACTGTTCCCTTTTGTCACACATCTCTGCATGCCCAATCTTGGCTCATTTTTTAAGGAGCAACTTCTTTGCCATCATCCCTCTTTAAGCCTTTTTTGATACTCCGTAAAGAACTCTTTCCCCTATCATCCAGAGCATCCATAGTTTATGTGAGGGCACCTCACCCTTTTGTATTAGTTTCCTGTGGCTGCTGTAAGAAATTGCCACAAACTGGGGGGCTTAAAACAACATTTAAGTGAGAATTTACTCTCCCTCAGTTCTTTGGGCTGGAAATACAAAATTAATAATGGCTTGGTTGAAATCAGGTGTTGGTAGGGCCACATTATTACAGAAGTTCTAAGGATAATGCATTCTTATCTCTTCTAGCTTCTAGCGGCTGCTGACATTCTTTGGCTTGTGGCTGCATCACTCCAATTTCTGCCTCTGTGGTCACACTGCCTCCTCTTCTATTTGTTTCCCTTCGCTTCTCTCTTATAAAGACAAGTGATTGCACTTCAGCCCCACCTGGACAGTCCAGGATAATCTCTTCACCTCCAGATTCTTAACCTAGTCACATCTCAAAGTCTTTGCCTTTTAAGGTAATGCTCACAGGTTTAAAAATTACACTGTAGTCATATCTTTAGGGGTCATTACTGAATCTACTTCACCTTCCCTATGCACATTAGTCATATAGTCATAATGTCATAATGTCATAAATGATATATAGTCATTTATGCACTTGCTCAGAGACCCTAAAGGGGCTAGGAGCAAACTGAAGGTGAAATCATAGCCTAGTTCTTTTAAGGGTTTTAGCATCTCACTTTGCACCAGGTAGGGAGTGAAATCTGGAGTGTTATTCAAAATGTTTAACAGGTACAGCATGAGCACCAACCAATCAGAATGAATGCTGGCTACAGGGCTATCCCAGCAGTTAAACATTTAGTTTGAGGATCTTGGGGAAATATGTATGTGTATTGGGGCAGAAGTTCCCTGAGGAGGATCTTCCTCTATTGTCTGAGGAAGGTGGGCATTCAGAGGGATTGGGGCAATAGCTGCTTACAAGCAAGTAAAGAAGTATACATTCTAACAACTGGCATGATGGCATTGTGTGGACTGAGAGAGACACTATCAGCCTGAAGAAAGACACATACTTGTTGAATGGATGAATGGATTAATGAATGAATAAATAAATAATGGAGTTTTTCTCATAAACAAGTTATTGAGGCAGATATTCTTAGATATAAAGACCTATTCTTGCTTTTCAAATAGCATCATAAAGGAGCTGCTTACTTCACCTGCAAATCACATTATGGTCCATCCAAAAGAATTTTTATACTCTGTGGATTCATGGGGCCACCCGGTCCTTTCTATCTGGCAGCTTTAACAGGCCCACTGTGGTCACAGGAAGGATGGTATGAGAAAAAACAGAGGGACTAATGGCTATTCATCCAAATGCTACTGGAAAAACATGTGGCCTTTGTTACCCTGGCGTAGGACCCAGGAACACAGCATGAAAACGAGTGATTGCTCTCCCACACGCAGTTGAGGGAAATGAAGCCGAGGGTCAGTGAGTGACAGCCCCGAATAATTAGTCTGCACAGCCATGGACAGACAAGATAATTGCAAATGTGCAAGGATTCAAGTGAAAGGTCTAAAATGAAAAAAATAAATAACTACTCAGGGAAGCGTTGGCAGAATTCAAGCAACGAATACATCTAAGCCATGTAATAATTTTCCAAGTGTTTCGATATGAGAACTGTTTTAAAAGACCCAAAGTCAGAGTGCAAACTCAGCCATGATTAACAGCGTCGTTTTGATGAAAGGAGGACTCTCAAAATACAGGTGTCATTCAAGGTGAAGGAAGGGCAAGCCCTTGTGGCCGTTGCCGGAAAACCTGTTTGCAGCTCAGTCTCTGACTCTTTACCTCCTCTCTCCCCACATCCACTGAGTTGAAAATGCTAATTCCATAACCATAACTTCAGCACTGTCTCTTCATACTGGTCCCATAGCCACCAGCTCCTCCTTTCTCTCCTGCACTCTCAGAATAATCCACTAATGGTCCCCAGACTCATCTGCTTCCAGCCTATCCCCCTCAGGACTGAAGACACCTCTTCGGGAGCAGCTCTCAGCAATTAGTCATCAATCAGTCCAAAGGCCTCCAGGGACTCCTCTGTGAGTCAGCTAAACAGACTCTGCTTTTTCCCTGTCACATTTTTCCCCCTTAGATCAGGAAATTGCCTTGTCAGCTCATAAGAAATTCCAAACATTCTCAGCCTCCAGATGAATTAGCCCCTTTTCAAGAAGCCTTGTCTGGCGCTTCCTTCTTTATTCCCAGTCCTTGAAAGGAAACTCTCCTTCCTCTGATTATCCATAGCACCTTGTTTTTATTTCAGCCTCTGAACTTAACCATGCTTTCCTGTCCCTTAGACTGTTTTTTTTGTTTATTAGTTTGTTTTTGTTGTTGTTGTTTACAGCCCTTTTCTTCTCTCCTAGACTGTGAGCTTCTTGGGAAACAAAACATGTTATTTTGTTTCTGCACACACTCTCAGATCAGACCAAGAGGCAAGCTGAATCACGTAGTGCTGATTGAAAATAGGCCCTTGGAAAATGGAGCACCACAAAGCTCTTCAGTTTTATACCCTGAACTCAAGGGCAGAAGCTGTATCTGATTTATCCACCCTTATATGCTATTATCTATCTTGGTGCCTCACACATGGTAGGCATCCCATTAAGGTATGCCAAGTAAAGGAATGAATTAAGTGAATAAATGAGTGATTAAAAGATGAATAGGTGAACATGGAATAGAGGTAGAGAGGTACCAAAGAGAGTCCAAAGAGTCAGAGGACTTTGGATACAAAGAAAGTGGCGTATCCTCCCAAAGTGTTTTGTGCCCCCCAGTTTTTCTTATGTTCCTCCCCCTATTTGCCATAGAGCTGATGGGAAAAGAGCCCAAAGTTCTGTTTGAGAAAGAGAGCCTGCTGGATGGAGTTCACATGAAAGCACCTGGATGGAATTGTTTCAGTGCAGTCACCCTGCCGTGTCTGCTGAAAACCATGGCCTAGAGGCTTTAGAATCCCACAGATGCTACAAACAGTGTTCTGGCCCCTGCTCACCATCTCACTATTACTGCCCTGCTGGGGTTCAGAGCTAAAGAGCCAGAATGGTGTACAGCAGGGACAGGGAGACAAGGAAATCAATTCTTGCAGTCCTGGTTAAATTTGGGGCACCCCATGCTGCCCAGGCTCGCAGACTTTTTAAAGATTAGATGGAGCAATATAGAGTGGGAAGGAATAGGATCACTGGGGAAGGAAAACAGTGAAGGTTAGTTTGTTCTGTCTGTCACAGGGGATAATCAAGCCGACACATTTCACACTGTTACATTTGAATGTAGCTTCTGATTACATGCTTTTTGTTTAAGTCCAAAAAGCACAGAACAACTTAACAAACTGAAACTTTGCACTCTGAGGACACTTGAACTATTAATCAGTGAACTTGAACACCACTCAGTCATCCTGACACTATCTCTGCAAGATAGGAAGGAAGTGGCACACTGTCCACCTGGCACAGAGAAAACCTGAGACATGAGCAATGTGTCTATTTATCTACCAGCAAACCTCTGGGTACAAGTGCCGAGAGCATGCACACACCTAAAAGCCTCAGTAACCACAGTCATTCGCTCAACAAAGATTGATAATCTCCTGTGTTGGACACATTCTTTTGGTGCCGAAGATAAAGCAATGAATAAAACAGACAAAATTGCTGCCTTTAAGGTACTTATATCATTAAATGCATACATAAAGCCAAAATAAACAAATAAATAGACAATACATGTTAAATAACAATAAATCCAGTAAACCAAAATAAAGCATGATGCAAAATTAAAGACTGATGGAGGACATTTTTAGATATGAATAGTTAAATTTTAATAAATGTGGGAAATCAAGGTATGACCTGAGGCAGCATGCATCTGGAGTAGAACAAACAAGCAATGCTGTGAGGGGGTGGGGGTGGGGGTGGATTGTGGATTGCAATAGTCGAGGAAAGCCTCCACTAGAGAAGTAGACCTTGAACTTGACTTTGAAGTAAAGCATTCGCTCTGACTTACAGGCTGGAGAGCAGAAAGTATTATGTGGATAGTAGTAAAATGTGCACAGTACAAACATTAGGAGGTTTAAAATTAATTATACTAATAAGCTGATCTTGAAACCATTCTTAAGAGATTTCCTTTAATATATACTTTTGGACATGCACCCACACAACACAAGCTAATGCTACCTCATGCCAAACCAATGACAGAGAGAGGAAAGATATTGATTGGAATATGAGAAGGAATGAATAAATGAATGACTGAATGGTGCTCATAATTTAAGTCAATTCAGTGGTAGTCACTAGAACAGTTTCTGGGAACAGGCAGAAAAGGCCGACTCAGCTGCTCCCCAATCCACTTATATCCGGACAGTCTTAAAGGTTTAAAAATCCCTTTCACATATATTTCTTAATTTAACCCTACTAACAATCCTATGGGGTGTCATTATTTTTCCTGTTGTGGCCTGACTGTTTGTGCCACCCCCACAGCTCACATGACGAAGCCCTAATCCCCAGTGTGATGGTATTTGGAGACAGGCCTTTAGGAGGTAATGGGGTCATGAAGGTAGAGCCCTCATGAATGCAATTCATACCCTGACAAGACTAGACAGGATAGAGATGATCTCTCTCTATCTCTGTCTGCCCCTCACCATCACATGAGAATACAGCAAGAAAGCTTCCTGCTGCAAACCAGGAAGAGGCCATCTCCAGCACCATGACATTGGATTTCTCGGCCTCCAGAACTATAAGAAATTTCTCCTGTTTAAACCACCTAGTCTATCATATTTTTGTTATTGCAGCCCAAATTGGCGAAGACACTCTTCATATTTTAAAGATTTTTACTTATTCACTTTTAGAGAGAGGGGGAGGGAGGGAGAAAGAGGGGGAGAGAAACATCGATAATTTGCCTCTCACACGCCCCCTACTGGGAACCTGGCCTGCATCCCAGGCATGTGCCCTGACCAGGAATCAAACCAGGAACCTTTTGATTTGTAGGACAACGCCCAGCCCACTGAACCACACCAGCCATGGCACCACTCCTCATTTTATACGTTAAAAATTGGGTCTTAAAAAAGGATAACTGACGTATGCAAGTGCCCTCAGTCGGTAAGAGGCGCTTTTCAAGCATCGTTTCTCTGACTTCAAATACTAAGCATTTCTATTTCTTGGGGCTTGACCTCCTACTTTCATATATATTCAAGCAATTAGGTTCCGGTGATTCTCTGTTGTTCAAATGTAGTAACCAATGTTTAGTGAACTTACTGTGACCCCAGAACCATCTAAGCATTTGTATGCAGCGACTCATTTAAACCTTATAAGAATACTGTAAGGTCATTATCACCACCTTCGCCATCTTTATCACCATCCTATTCTCCAGACCACAGATGAAGAAACTAAGGCACAAAAGTGTTAGGACAAAATGACAAGCATCTCAGATAGCTCATCAGCTCTGGGATTTGGACCCAGGGAATAAGAGCCCCTGCTCTGAATCTCTATGCTATGCTTCCTACGACTCAGAGTGGTCATCAGAGTTTCAGCTATTGGAACGGTCCCTCTCAGACATGGTACATGCACCATAGCTCTGGGCTGAAATAGGTGTTTCAATGAAGCTCACTGTTTTGGATCTCATCATCCAGAATCCTATTGTCTAGCATTGTTCCACCGTTCATTCACTCGCTCACTCAAGCATTTACTTATTCATTCCTTTAGCAAATACTTACAGATCATTGACCACATGCCAAGCTCTCTGCTGGGTTGTGAGCAGCTGCAGACCTGGGTCTCATCCATCCTATCTCATGGTCCTATGCCTTCATGCACAAGTCTCACCGCCCTAGCTCATGTACATGTGCCTTCGTGCTCTATCTGTGGTGTCTCCAACCAGCACAGACCATTTCTGACATCTGAATCCTCCTTTCAGTTCATATAAAGCACTTTGTATTCATTAAGAATCTATTGCTCCTTACAACAAACCCTTAAGGAAGTAAGCATTATTACTGGTCCCTAATTACAGATGAGAGTTCAACTTTGACTTTTTTAGTCAAACTCCTCCCTCAAGCTATCTCTTAGAAAAGTCTTTCCTTCAGGGAGGGAGCCAGCACAAGGGAGGGGAGCCCAGCCCAAGGCTCTACACCATGGGGGTATGGCATGCTGATTTACCATTAGCCCTGCAAGTGTCACAGGGGGATGCTAATAATAAGGCTCCAAGGCTTCCAAGTATTTCACTTTTATTTTTTACTTTGATCCTGTCTTTTTTTTTCTTTATTTTTATTGTTGACACTATTACAGATGTTCCCACTTTGCCCTACCTTTGCCCACCTCCACCCAGCCCCTGCCCATTCTTCCCTCCGGCCATCACTATCCTGTTGTCTGCATCTATGGGTTATGTATATATGTCCTTAAACTAATCCCTTCACCTTCTAAAAAATAAATCTGCTTGGCTTCCAAGTTCTCTGTAAGAAACCAGCTTGCACCTGCTTGTCTGTGTTCTTTAGCAGAGTGAAAGGAAGAGCGCCACAGCTCATGGGCACTGGACATCACTGCAGCGGGAAGCCTCTGTGCCACAGATGGGGGATGTGGCCATCAGGAGTGGTGGTTTGTTCAGGGTCACACAGGTTTAGGATTAAAAATAGTCCCTAATTTCCTAATCTCGAGTTATTATTTTTGTTAGTTCCACGACAGTCTGTCACCCTTTCGTACCTCAGATGTGCCTTTTAAGTCAGCCCAGAAACCTGATTTTCAGCAGGTGCGACCAGGGCCACGTTAGGCCAGGATAAATCCACTTACATTTTTTGGCCACACCCCCAGAATGAATTCTTTTAGCCCCAAAAATTTGTGCCAGGGCCTGCCAAGGGCTCCCAAGCTCAGACCTTGCATTCCTGTCTAATTATTTTTCACCATTTTAAAGCAAATGTCTCTTTAGCAAAACACTGGCCCCTCACTTGTCAAAACTTCTAGGCACTCTGTTTTTAAAAAAAGAAAAGGAAAGGCACTGTCATTTTCATGCAAATATGTATGAGTGTAGTGTCAAATATCTGAGCCCTGAAGGGTTTGAGGCAAAACTAGGAAAAGCAATCAGTGAGGTTTTTTAAGGACCTCGGCTCACTCACATTCTGCTAATTCACTGAGACAAAGTGAAGCCTGGCAGCTAATGAGTCTGCACTTGATGCTGGAATATTTTGTGTAAATGAAGACCTGCTTGTTTTGCTTTTTTTTTTTGAGAAAGTATGCTTCTAAAGACAGAATTACTTAATATTATAGATATCTAAATTCTTATATTTAAACGTGCGAAAGTGAACTTAAAACGTCTTAATTAAATCAGTCTCTCTTCAAAGGACTGAGCAACGGCTTTCAGCTCCTGAAGGATTGGTATTAAATTCAGTGCCTCTTTTTGGTTGCAAATGTGAATTATTTGTACAGAAGGCCTAGGGAGTGTTATCGTAACTTCAACAGTTTTAGATCTACAAAGTGCAAATGACTAGAATGGATATGATTCACCATTGTCACACGCTGTGGCTTGGAACTCAGACACAGAGAGATGGTTGGGAGAAGGAGAGAGGGTTTCTTTAGATCCTTTTTCGTTCTGACCAAGAAAGGTATAAACAGGATTTTGAACTGATTGGCATGTTTATGCAAACACAGGAAGCTAGGGGAAGGAACAAGCCAATGAAAGAATTTTAGTTTTGTTTTTTTTCTCTCCCCAGTGAATATAAAAGACAGAGGAAATGCTGATAAAACAACTTTGATAGCTTGCCTCCAAATTTAAAGCAGGGCACTTTGCCTGGTACAATGCCCTTTGGGTTTGAGAAGCACTTTTGGGGGCCTACTTAAATTGTTACTTATAATAGGCTGGGATCACACAGTATTTCACTCTGGCCCATCACACTCCAAACTGGTCAGTGATCACCAAACCTAAGGTCCATATTTGGCTATTGGGGTTCACACCAGGAGCCTCATTCTAAAGAAAATTGTCAAAAACAAAGCCCTAACCTAGAGTGTTCTGGTCCTGTAATTTTATGCAATTGAAGTCGGTAGACAGAGGACTTGAGAACTGTATGTCTAATGTGTAACTGTGAATTATGCTTCTGCTGAGTAATTGGTATGAAAGCACTCGAGGGTTTAGCTGGGACAGTGGGGTTTCTGCCCTTGACAGTGGGCTCAGGAAGTGCCTTCAAATGGCTTTATCCTCCTCACATGTATGGGATGCAGTAAATCAGATATTTATAAATCAGCATGTAAAAAATAGCATTTATTGAGTACTCTCTGCATGTCAGGCACTGTGCTAAGTGCTGTGCATACATAATTTTTTTCAACCCTCTGTGATATGTATTCTTGTTAACATCCTCCCAGAAAAACAAAGTTAGAAAGGTTAAAAAATTTGTCCAGAATGACAGAGCTCATAAGTGGCAGACACAGGATGTGACCTCATACGGTTAGACCCCAGAACCTTCAGAATACAGTGCAGAGAATGCTACTCCCAGGTGTGCACAGCCAGGTAGAAAGTAGAGAAATAGCTTGTAGAGATCAGGATGACTCGTCCGAAAATCACAGAGCAAGATGAATACAAGGCTGCAATGAAGGGACAAGTCCCAAATGTCAGTTTCCAAGAAATGGAACTTAAATGCTTGACACATCCTTACCTTGATCATGCTATTTTTCTAGAGTCGGCTACATAGGCTTTGGGTAGAAAACCTATGACCTACACAAGGACAATCATCCCCAAACAGAGGTAGGTAGATTCTTATTTCACAGGCTTTGGGAACAATTGGAAGGTAATCACTGTTGCCTCTCTTCTTCCTCTTCTCCAGAATGCAAATGGTCCAGGTTCTCACAGGCAAGCAGACAAATTTTGATGTCAAGTGTGCAGTCTACACGTAAGAGTGAATCAGTCCATGATCATGGACCTCTCAGGAAGTTTGGGAAATCAAAATCTAAGGTGAAAGGGTTGAAGTCCCTCCTCCCTTCACAGTCTTCACAGTGCACAGTCTTATATTGTCTATCGGCTACTCATGTGATGTATCTGTGCCCCCTGAGCTGGTCTGATTTTTGTTTGTTTTGCTTTTTGTGTTTTGATGTATATCTACAGATAATATTATGGTGACAACTTATTTTCAAAACTGTTGTTCATGTCACTAGGATGGAGTTTCATTTTCATGGCCTTCCTGTTCATCATATTCTCTGGTCCCCCAAACTTGATTGCCCATCCTACACCTCAAATTGTGAGGTTAGTTGATTTCATACTCAGTGTTTATTTCATTCTTTTATTCTCTTATCTCCCTTTATATCCAATAATTTAGTATTTATTTTGCACATCTGAGAGTTGCACTCGGCCATGAATTTCTTTGTTGAATCTAATCAGATCTTAGATCTCATTCATCTTTAGTAAAGCTCTAGTATCTCTCTCTCTCCCTCCACCCTACCCCCAATTATTAGCAATGGCAACTATAATTCATGAAGATCTAGCATTCTCCATTTTTAAAACTTTCTGTCGTTTAACCCATTAATACAAAAAGCCAGGTCATTAGTTATCTAACCTCTACCTAATACTGCAAGCCCCCAAATGAGGAAATGCCAAAGCTCAGGGCTCTGGGGCAATGAGTCTGTTAAATATAGATCCTGTGCATTTGTAGTCATCTTTACATTGTCCTTGATAAGTTTGTCTGCTTTTATTTATGTTTGCCCTGTGGTAGTACAGTGGGTGCATATAATAGATAGGAAAATAAGTGATTACACTTTAAAATATTCGGTGGGATTTTTTCCCCCCTTAAGTGAGTATTTCCCCACAAAGTATCTTTAATCAAACTACTTAATTTGGCTGCCCTAAAACTAAAGAAGCCCACCAACAGATTTTGACATTAAATATATCAATAGAAAAGATAGGGTTAATTATTGAACCCCAATTTATTTTCTCACACATCTCTGTCTTTGGGGTGGCCAAAACTCTCTAAATATTTTTATCACAAATCTTCTCACATAGAGTTGAACTTACCATTTTACACATTAATGTTTATACACCTCACTAGAGAGTAAACACATCAAAGGCAAGAAATGCATATTCTTCACTTTTTTATCTTTACCATCTATTATTATAAAAATAAATGCATGTTCATTGGTTAAATAGACAAATGAAAAGTTTTAAGTCAACCTAATTTTTAAACTAATCTCTTATTTTTTGGCCCTTTCTATGAAGTTTGAAATATATGTATTCTAAGTCCCTTTCGGTTCCTGAGCACAGAAAGCACAATAACATTTCTTGTAAAGGAGGAAGGGGATTGCCAGTCACAAAACTTGGACCCAGTCCCTCCTACTTGATGAAACTCTCTACAGTAGCTGCGGTCCACAATGCCCTTCTTTCTCGGAACTACTATTGTACTTGGAGACGTGTCACCCACTTTAACACAGAATGCTTCACTTACTTTCTGCATGTGCTATTTTTATCCCCTGAACTAAGTAGATAACCTGGAAATGCCTGGTTGATAATGAATAGGGTGACCAGTTCTTCCTGGTGTTAGCATTGGAAGTGCCCGTCCCAGGAAACCTTTCAGTTTCACACAAACCAAGACAGGTGGTCACCCTGATAGTGGAAAAAATGTTCAATCAACTAAATGACTAACTTTGTAAGTTCTGTTCATCATTGATTTTAAGTGCCTATGTAATGTCCACAACCCCAGTGTTCCTCCTGCTGTCACACATGTGGGTGTGAAACATGAACAAGCAAGCATCTATTGAAACACTGATATTTGCTGGGCTTTCTTGCTGAGTAAATCATTACAATATTTTAATTTTAGCTGGACATGATCTGCACATTTGGGTTGGTCCTTCTCAAGGAAGCCTAAGAAACCATCTAATTAAACTTTGAGTGAAACTTAGCAAGATGAAGTGAATTGGCCAAAGTCTCATCAAAATCGTAAGAAGGTTTTAAGTATAACTCTGGGCTTTTGTCTCCCAGGCCCATACTCCATCCCCTACCCCCCTCCACAGTTTGTGATTTGGGGCTAGATCTAAGTTTCATACCACAATTTATTTCATCAGACCTTTTTCTGCACTCAGAATAGTCACATTTTGAGGTGACCTAGGTAAATGAATAACTCCCTTGAGATAAGTATAAATGAATTTATGGTATGTCTAACTTTTTCCTAAGACTGCTTACTCACTGAAGCTATATTTCCGTACTGAAAGCAAAGACAGAATTTCTGGCAGCTGCCATTCACCTATCATGAGCTAGCATTATCCTCTCAAGATTACATCTTTCTACCTGAGAACACAATTAGATAAACCCTGAATAATCCTCCTGCCATCAGTTTTGTTCCTTGTAAGTCAATGAAACCATCAAGTGTGCTAGACTAGTATTCCTCAAAGTGATAAATGGACCACCTCCATCAGAATTACTAGGGGTGCTGGTTAAAATGTCCACCCTAGAGCTCTGATTCCAAAAATTTAGGAGTAGATTCCAGAGAGCCATATATATACATATATATATTATTGTTGTTCAAATACAGTGGCCTTCATTTTCCTGTCACCAATTTCCCCTGCCCCATCCACCCCCACCTCCCACCCTCGATCTTACCCCTCTTTGGCTTTGTCCATGCATCCTTTATACATGTTCCTTGATGACCCTTCCCCTTATCCCTCTCCCCACTCACCTCTGGTTACTGTCAGTTTGTTCTTTATTTCCACGTCTCTGGTTATTTTGCTTGCTTGTTTGTTTTGTTGATTAGGTTCCACTTACAGGTGAGACCATATGGTAATTGTCTTTCACCACCTGGCTTATTTCACTTATCATAATACTCTCCAATTCCATCCATGCTGTGGTGAAGGGTAGGAGCTCCTTCTTCTTTCTGCTGCATACTATTCCATTGTGTAAATGTGTCACAGTTTTTTAATCTACTCATTTACTGATGGGCACTTAGGTTGCTTCCAATACTTGGATATTGTAGATAACACTGCTATGAACATTGGAGTACATAGGTTCTTTTCAAATTGGTGTTTCAGGGTTCTTCAATATAAGTCATGACACCATAAAATTCCTAGAGAACATAGGGAGGGAAATCTCAGATATTCTACGCAGCAGTATTTTCACCAATATGTCCCCCAGAGAAAGGGAAAGAAAGGAAAGAATAAACAAATGGGACTACACCAAATTTAAAAGCTTCTGCACAACTAAAGAAAACATTAGCAAAATGAAAAGGAAACCGATTGTATGGGAAAATATACTTGCCAATGATACCTCGGACAAGAGTTTAATCTCCAAAGTATATAAAGAACTCATACAACTTCACTCCAGGAAGACGAATAATCCAATTAAAAAATGGGCAAAGGACCTGAACAGACACACCTCTCCAAGAAGGACATACAGAAGGCCCAGAGACATGTGAAAGGATGCTCAGCAGCACTAGCCATTAGAGAGATGCAAATTAAAACCACCATGAGATACCACTTCACACCAGTCAGAATGGCCACTATAAACAAATCAACAAACAGTAAGTGCTGGCGAGGTTGTGGAGAAAAGGGAACCCTAGTGCACTGTTGGTAGGAATGCAGACTGGTGCAGCCACTGTGGGAAACAGCATGGAATTTCCTCAAAATACTAAAAATGGAAATGCCTTTTGAACCAGCAATTCCGCTCCTGGGTTATACCCTAAGAATCCTGAAATATCAATTTAATATATATTTTTTAAGATTTTAATTATTTTTAGAGAGAGGAGAAGGGAAAGAGAAGGAGAGAGAAGAAAACATCAATATGAAAGAGACACTCGACCCAAAAGGGGACCGAACCAATAACCTAGGAATGTGACCTGACCGGAAATCAAACCAGTGACCTTTCACTTTGTGGGACAATGTCTAACCCACTGAGCCTTGCCAGTCAGGGCCAGAGAGTCACAGTTTAATGAGCACCCAAAGTGACCCTTATGCATTGTAAATTTTGAGAATTGTTGTGCAAAGGGCTGAATAGAATCCCAGGCAGCAGCCCTAGCAGCTCATGATTTGCTGTCTCTCCCTACTTGTCTATCACCTCATAAGTGTAGGAACTTGGCCTTGTCCACTGAAGCAGGCCTAGTGCTTAGAATAGGAGCTGTTACCTAATAAAGGTCAATAAAATATCTGCTGAATTGATGAATCTTGTAATAATTCTTTGAGAAATACACAACTCCAAAGAATTTTCAGAACTATCAATCTAATACCTATCTATACAGTACCTATATTAAAATTTGAAAGCAATATTATAGAATTGAAATTAAAGTTGTATTTTCATGATCTAACTGTAGACAGCTTCTTAGAAATTATAATTCATGCCTAAATAACTAATTGCTATATCCCAGGATTTGAGTAGACTTTACCACAATTGTCAACACATTTTTCTCTTTGTGTCATAAGGTTAATCTGAAGAGTGAAACCGGAAGAGACACAGGAGCTCGTGCTGCCTGTCACTTGCAAAACCCAAGAAGCAGAGACAGAGACTGAATCTTTATGGATGCTTTATTCAGGTGGCCAGTGATCTGAGAAGATGGCAGGTTCATACCCTAACAGACCATCTTACCTTTTCTTTCCAGGCCAGACTTTTATAACACAGAACAAAGTGCGGGGAGGGGTTTCAAATTCAGGGAAAATTAGATTAAAAAACTGCAGTATTCTCACCCTGGGCAGTTAGCTGTTCCCAGGGGTGAGTGGTCATCTGTCTCTCCCAGGAGCACAATGACCCAGATGCCTCCACTTGTCCCCAGGTGGTAATCTTTAGCAGTGTCCCTGGAGGTGAGCTGTTTCTCCCAGGAGCCAGGATGGGCCTTATCTGTAGTTTCTGAAACAAAAGCTTTAACATTTGCATTACTTACTAGGCTTATTAACTATTTACCTTAAACTGAAATTTTCCAACTCTTGAGTCCCCTATCAAGAGGAACACATGCTGGAGGAATTTAGTTTCAGCCAACGGTGTATCTACCATTGCTTCTATTTACAGAAGTGCCAACAAAACAGATTGCTGCAAAAGCAGCTTGAAATGAGGAACTGTATTGTGCAGTAGTTCTCGGCTTTGCTTGTACATGGGAATCATAGCTTCCAATACTTGGGTCCCACCCGCAGAGATTCAGATTTACTTGACAAGGTGCAGCATGGGCATTCAGATTCTTCCCAGGTGATGCTAACATGCAACTAAAGTAGAGAACCCCTGCAGCAGACTGAGTTTTCATGGCTAACACCGACACTGCTAATACAGCAGATATTGTTATAAGATCTTCCCCTGTCTTAGTGTCCCTGGCTGCTCTCACAGAATACCGTAGACTGGGTGGTTTATAAACACAGAAATTTGTTTCTCACGGCTCTGTAGGCCAGAAAGTCCCAGAACAAGGTGCCGGCCGATTTGGTGTCCCGCTTCCTGGTTCATAGAGGGCTGTTTTGTCCCTGTGTCCTCCTCACTCAGTGGAAGGAGCAAGGGAGCTCATGGGCATTTCTTCTGCAGGAGCACGCATCCCTCTGACAAGGTCTCTACCCTCACAATGGAGTCGCTCCCCCAAGACCCATTTCCAAACACCATTACATTAAGGATTAGGTTTCAACATACCAATTTGCGGGTGACATAAACATTTAATCTATTACATCTTTTCTCATAAGTCATATCATTTGCTCTATACCATTTCACACTAATCTGGTTTCCAACACCGCTGAGAGAATATTGTTATCCTGCAAATGTTCAATACCAATCTACTTCGTTAATTTGAAGTAAATTGTCACTTTAACTTGTGTTCACAAGCAGAGTATCTACTGAGGTATGCTTGGAATATGAAGATTAACACTTAGTTTCCAGCCTTTACTCTGATTAGTATTGAAAATCTGAAGAACGCACACTTGAGGCCCGAGTTCTTTCAGAGGAAAATGGAGCAAAACATATTCATTTGCCTGGAGACATAATATCCTTGAACTTAGGCTAATTAAAACATGAATCATCTAACTAAAGATAATACCCAAGTGCCTTTCTTCATAAATAAGATGTGCATGCTAAAAAACTGGCTCATACATTTTTTGATAGTATAAATGCTATGGTTTGCTTCTTTCATGGAGGGGAATGTGCAAACTGTTTTAACTAACTCTAATTTTATAAAGATGCTTTCAGAAAAAGAGTAAAAATTTTTTTAAGTTAAAATGATAAACTTCAGGGAGCTGTTCCAAATTTCTGTGATCATAAACTATGACTGTTGCTCCATAGAATACAAATTAATATCATTTATGATTTATTCCAGGATAAAACATACTAAGAATTAGTTCTGGGGCTGACAACAGATCTTAATTTATTCTTGACAATTCACTTTATGGTTGTTCTTCTTTCCCTTGCTTTTCTGCCCCTTTGTCAAGATCTAGGTACCACCGCCTTTTGACAGGCACTAAAGACCACAGGGCTCAGCTGGCTACGGACAGCAAATCTCTGAGCTGGAAAGAAGAGGTGCAGCAAGAATAATTTTTTCTTTGCCGAGAGGGCACTGTCTATTTTCTTCTAGCCAACAGGAAGACAGAAGCAGATGCTGCTCTCATCTCCATTCACGTGAAAGAAACATTCTTTATTTTGACATTTCCTAGGAATAACCAACTCTTGGAAATCTAGTTAGCACTTGATCATTCATGCTGGTTATTATGGACTGACTGTGCTCCACACCCCAATCCTGATGTTGAAGCCCTACCCCTCAACGTGGTGGTATTTGGAGAAGGGCCCTTTGGGAAGCAATTAGGATTAGAGTAGTTATGGGGCTGGCACTCATTATGGGATTAAAGGCTTTGTAATAAGAAGAGATCTCTTTCTCTCCCCTCCCCTCCCACCTCTGTGCTTGCACAGAGGAAAGGCCATGTGACAATGTCGTGAGGAGGCAGCCATCTGCAAGCCAGGAATAGAGTTCTCACCAGGAACCAAATCCTGACAGGACCTTGATCTTGGACTTCTTGGCCTTTTGCTATATTATCCTCAGATGACTAACACACAAATCCTTTCAAAAATTCAGATCCTTTTGCCTGAAGGCCCATGTTATCAGGACCATATTGGCAATTTTTAGTTTGTATTTCATATTTCACGTTTTTATCATGCTTTTTACAAAAACGACATGGCTGAGCACACTGATTCCATGTGCACTGAGGTATTTCATCACATAAATTTTGATCTCTATAGGAAATTAGAAGGAAAATGTTAAAGACACTGCATTATATCTTCCCCCAAAATCCATCTCTTTATTTGCTTTCTATTTTAATGCAGAGTTTGGAGCCAGAAAAAATGTAATTGCTTAATTAACCCTTTATGAGGCAAATAGATTAAGGATTCAAATTGTAACCTAGTATTAACATTACTCAAGTAGGATAGTTAATTTTCCATCATTGGGAATAACTCTGAGGCTGTGCTTCTTTATCTCCTGGTTAGAAAAAGGAATAAGCTATGAGTCCTAGCAATAACTCGCCTTCATGAGGACCACTAATCGCTTAGGTCCTTTGAACAATTAATTGAACAGTGACAACATATTCAACCCATTTGAAAGCTATTTAGTGACCTTGGCTCTTAAACCATGTTAAATACTTTTAAAATAGATCAATTTTGGAATAAAATGAGATAAGCTTTAAAAAGAGAAGGCAGTTCAAACTATTAATTGAACTCTCTGGAGTTTTTAGATTAGGGCAAGTTGCAGATGCTGCTTGTGGGCTTTTTTCTCTCAAAGATTCATTCTGCCTCAAGGTTTTGGAGACTTCACTCTGAGAGTCACAGATAGATCAGGGTTTGGTGACTACGCCAGAGCAATGCTGTTCACTATTTGTCAGAAATGGGCATTCTCATGGGAAAACAGTATTTTAAAAGAGAAAATAAATGGGTGCCTGTAGGCATCGGGAGCCCAGTTTTCATCACTCTTCAAACATCTTTTTAAGAACAAAAAAGGGTAAGAGGTCGGCTGAGGGGAGGCTACAGAGGACAGATTTTAGAAGTTTCTGAATTAACCATCCGATTATATAGGATCTTTAAAAAACAATGGCATGATGATCAGAAAGGAGCGTGGAAGAAAAGACCACCAGAGTTCAAGTCCCAAATCTCACAATGTGAGCTCATCCAAACTCTTTTTAGTCCGTGAGCCTCAGTTTCCTCATCTGTGAAGATAAATAACTCCCTGCACTACTTGGTGAGATTAAAGATAACATAAATCAAAGCCCTTTGAAAACTTGAGATTGCTATATGAAGAGCTTTAATTAATACAATTCCTTTTAAAATTTTACCACTAAAAAATAAACATTATACCTGATCAACACGCCTATACACATTCCTGATCTTTTGTGCACATTTCTGATTATTTTCTAGGAACATCTAGATGTAGAAACACTATGCTAAAGAGCCCAAAAAATTTTATGGATCTTGATATATCAATGAAAAAAACACAAAATAAGTAGAATATGCATCTAGACTCAAATTTCAGACTTGTCTCTTACTTTGTGATTTGGGGCAATTAACAGCTGCTCTAAATACTCAACAAATGTTTCTGCTCTTCTCTCTCTTCCCAGGTTTTATTCTAACTAGAGGATTCAAAGTGTTCTTGACAAACCCCCACACCACTTAGCCCATTTCTCCTTTTGTAATACACAAGGAGAACACCTCTGGCTGAATTCTAAGGTGGGTGCCTACATCTTGTCAGAATCCCTGAGGGTTCAGAGCCTGTTTTCAGCAGGACAAACTCAGTCCTTTGGTTTTGTCATTTTACCTTAAGGCAATCGGATCTTGGGAAATGACTCATCAAACTCCAAGAGACTTACTTAGCAGCATATCAATTTATTCATTTACATAAGAAATAAAATTACCAAGGAAATTAGAACATTCTCATCAACTGATCATTGTCTTTTCCCACCAGAAATTCTATCTGAAAGACTAAATTTATTTCAGCAATTTATTTTGTGAAACGAGAGTAGATTCACTACTCTGGTTTCTGGTTGTGTGTCTTTCTTTTTTCTCTCCCCTGATGACCTATGGGTATTTTGATGGCTAGAACATCTATTTCTATAACTGCAATAAGTAGTGCAATGCCTGACATAATCAGGGATAAAACTAAAAAAATTTTTTTTAAATGTGTTGCCTAAAAGGCAGAAAGATGAGACAAAATGAAAAGTCAAGGGGTAGAACAGTCTTCAACTACTCGAAAGTGGAGTATAAAAATTAACTCAAACCAAAGACCATCTGAATTTCTATTCTCTTGTTTGTTTTATATCATCTATTCAATTTTCAATTTTATCCTGGGGGCCTAGTTATTTGTGCCTAGGGTCCATCAGTGAGCCCATATTAATGACCACTGCAATCAAGAAATCATCTTGAATCAAGCAACAAGAAAAAACATATTATCCATCTCTATGAAAATCTTTCTGAATTGAAATTCTTTAAATGAGTGCCAGCAAAAGAGTTTTTAAAATCCACTCTTGACAGCTAGTTTGGGGGGAAGGAGAGTAGGGGGTGGAGGGATTGAGCAAAAAGGAAAAAATGGACTCATGGGCATGGACAACAGTGATGATGATTGCTGGGGGGAGGGAGGCATAAGCTACTAAATGGTAATGAAAAAATATAACAAAGATTTTTAAAAATATATAAATAAATAAAATACATAAAATTTCTAGTTTAAAAAGATCCACTCCTCTCCCTTTATCAACTTTGTGGGCTTGTATAACAGATGAAATATTTATTTATGATTCATAGTCTTTGAAATGTAGAGATTAATTATCAGAGCAGATTGAGAGGTCTGAGTTAAGTGAAATAAAATTCTGAGAACAAAATTAAAAAATAAACGAGAATCGCATTCTTTGAGGATTTTTTCACATTGCAATACTGATCTTTGTATGTCTGAACGAGGAAAAGCAGTGCTTATGCATACATGATACATGAGCCTTACTGAATGCAGTCTCATAGAAAATAGAAGACTAAAAGTGATGTCGACACCCCCAAATCATGGGTTCATGACCGTCATTCATCTCCGGGTTACTCAAAATCCTTGTCTATCTATCCAACCAACCTATTGCTGCACATCATTTTGAAAATAAGGTGAGAACAAATGTTAAATAAAATGAATTTTCTCATCAGTAAATTTATTTTTAAGATTTTATTTATTTTATTTTTAGACAGAGGTGAAAGGAGAGAGAGAGAGGGAAACATCAATGTATGGTTGCCTCCCATGTGCCACCTACTGGGGGCCTGGCCACAACCCAGGCATGTGCCCTGACTGGGAATTGAGCCAGCGACCCTGTGGTTCTCAGGCCAGTGCTCAATCCACTGAGCCACACCAGCAAGTTCATCAGTAAATTTAGATGAAAATGCATATTGCATAGCTGTGAGCAACAAAGATGAGAGAAGAAGAGCCTGTATTGAGCGGCCTCTGTGTCCCAGGCATGGGGACACAAGAGTGACCTCATTTTACCACTACATCACTTCGCTTAAAATACAGATGATTATTCTCACTTTACAAATGACAAAACTGTAGCCCAGGTTAAACAACTGAAAACCGATAGGGCTGGTATTCTATCCCAGGTTTGCCTGATTCCATAACCCCACAGCCTGGGCCCAGGAACACCTAAGGAATTCTACTCCATACTTCTAGTAATATCTACTCACCTATCTGTGTAACCTTGGTGAATTAACTATCCTTTTGGGAATCCAGTTTGTTCATGATTATAATGAGAAAAATGGGATGATTTCTAAGATTTCTCTTTTCTACTCCCTAAGTGTACGTAGGGCATGTGTGTGTGTATTTATCTGCAAATCACATTTCTACAACACATATGTGAAGAAAGAGGTATAAACAAAAATTTCTAATAAAATACATTTATGTAAAACAAAAATTATATATGACTTATATGATATATAAAATTTATCACACACATATAAACACATTAGGTTTAAGAACAAAGTCCCCAATTCCCAAGCTGGTATTCAGGATATGAGGCCACTTCCCGTGACTCTCCAACCACATCCCTTCCTGCCTTTGGGTGACCACTGGATGGCCAAACTTGGTCTGGCCCATTTATGGGGCTGGATTTAATGTTTGGTCCCTCAAGACAAGCATTGCTCTCTGTGTCTTTGTTCAGCCGTGGCACCGGTGACGAGGCCAACACAAGGAGGACTTACCCAGCTCCACTGGCCCTCCTGCCTGGTCCCTTCTCCAGAGGTGGCCTGTTTTACCCCCAGTTCTGGTTTTCTCCACTTGCTTTCATGTGCTGAACTATGCCCAGCTGCCACCAGCAGCTTTGTTACGGGCCTACTGGGGCCACTTGAGCTTGTCAAAATACTTATCCTGGAAGTCCAGTGACGTTTGGGGTTCTGGGAAGAGAAGTCCTCCATGTTGCCACAGGACACATGGACAGAATTTTTAGGAGTCCCAGCCTGCAACTTGTGAAAGGAAGCTTGGAAATATTTGTTTAGGCGTCTGGAATCTAAACTAACACTAACCTCCAGTTTGGGGTTACCTGCATGAAAACAGAACAAAACAGAGAAAAGAGCCCTGGGTAGGGAGTGAGCAGACCCCAGTGACAGTTCTGGTTGTGACTGGTGCAACGTAATCTTGGGCAAAGCAGAAGGGATGCTGGCTATGTAGGACTTACAAGCCTGTGACCTGTGATTCTTCTTCTGGTTTTATCACTGACTTTGGAGGTTTATAATCTTAGGTGAGTTACTCAATCTTTCTGAATCTATCTACAGAGAAAGGCTCATAATATGTACCTTACAGGGTTGCTGTGATAATCACATGTAATAATACATTTTGATGATATTGAGAACCTTTAATGGAAGAAATAATATCATTGTAGAAGGTATTAAAACTAATTCTTGAACCATAATGAATATTTAAACTGTATTTGTATAGTTCTGTTTTACTTTTATCACTAGATCATGTCTTATGGGACACTTTATATAAAAAGTACATTGTAATTCTACATAAATCTGTACACTTTCTTATAAAATTCCTTATATGTTACACTTTTAAAATATATAGACAGATATAGCTATGTATATAGTCATTTCTTTTGGTATAATCATCAAAGAGTACGATGTAAAAAACATGTATAAAGGTTGCCGTGCCCCGTAGTGTGCCTTGAAATAACCCCTCAAGATATTATGTAATTTTTTAATAAACAGATTTTTTGGCCAGTCCACCTTTGGCATGACAATTATCACTGCCATCCAAGGTATTTGGACATCACCCAGCTCTTCTTCAGACAAGCCCTGAAGCTGCAGAGTATTTCCTTAGTTGACAAATGCAGTCTCTCATGAGAGGCAAACCTTGTCCTGACATCCTTACTAAGCAAAGTTGTTATTTTTTTCCTATAATACAGTTTGGGGATTAAAAATAACTTTATATGCACTGCTGCTTCCAATTAGCAGTTTACCTTATGTGGTTACCATATGCCAATCAATAGATGATGCCCTTGATGTAGCCCCAAGGTGAAAGAATTCAGTTAACAGCAGTGCCAGCATCCAGGGGAAGATGTGCAGTCCTCTTACCTCCCCAGAGGAAATTTAACATTTTTTTTTTCAGTTTCTAACCGATGGGATGACTGCATTGTTGTGTTTGATCTGAAGAAAATAAATTGAGTGCTATGGTCTGGATGTTTGTATTTCCCTGAAATTCATGTTGAAGCCTGACTTACCAAAGTGATGGTATTACGAGGCAGGGCCTTTGGAAGGTAATTAAGTCACTAGAGCAGAGTCCCCATGAATGAGATCGATGTTCTTTGTGGACCCAAGGAGAGCCTTCACCCCTTCATCCTCTGGGGCACGAAGATAGCTGTCTATGAACCAGGAAACAGATTCTCACTGGACTCCGAATATGCTAGCACCTTGATCTTGGATGTCCCAGCCTCCAAAACCATGAGAAATGCATCTCTGTTTATAAGGTCCCCAGCTGATGGTATTTTGTTACAGCGGCCCAGATGAACTAAAACACTGAGCTTGCATATATAGATCACCTATTAACAGATTAAGGGGAAGAGCACAAAGTGGAAAAACAGAATAGAATTTAGAATCTAACCAGCTGGCTTGTGCCATACTCCAAGTAACTCCTCGACCTTGGGAAAAACCACTGAGAGCCTCAGCCACTGTACTTGTAACACGGGAGTAAAAACCATGCTTCCCTTGCAGGGTTATTCTGAGAAATAAAGGAGATAACTGATGGGAAATCATCATATAAACAGAGAAGCTCCGTATGTATGCATAAACACAAATTATTTACATGCTTAAACTTTCAGGAGACAAAAAGAGGGCGAGGATCTACACAAAAAGCAAAAGAAGTAACTAATAAATCATTAAGTGCTGAGGTTCTGAGTAGCTTACCATTGTTGCAAAAAGTGGTTTCCAACAAGGAGTTGAGTTTTAAAACCTACTGATGCCTCCTTCACCCCCTTCTATGGAGAGCTGCGTGGAACACAGGCCATTTCTAACAAAAAGTTTGGAGCCTAGAAAAATCCCTGGAAGTTTTGAAGCAGCTTATCATTAATATCAAGAAAATTTTTAAAAGCAAAAAAAATATTTCGGAGTGGGGGAAGCTGTGTTCCAAGTGTCCGCAAGGATTGTCCTGCAGTTAATGAATACTGACGTTTCTTTTTTCACTCATGTTTTAAATTATGTCCAATATTTTGTGCCTGGTTTCTTCTCTTCCTTACACTGTACTCCTTATTTGGTTGATATTTACATATTGTCATAACTTCAACCTACATCTATATAGAAATGCTGCCACAATCCACACCTCTGCCTTGAGCCTCCCTCTCAGCCCAAACTGCCTTTTTGTGTACCTCCACATGGATGCCCCTTAGTTGTTTTAAACCAAGTACATTAAAAAATGAGCTAGTTATCTTCCTTCTGATCCTGCCCCTTTTTTGGTGATCCAATCTCAGTTGATCTCTTGGTCTTCCACACCATCACCACAGCCATATCCATGAGTATCCTTAATTCAATTGCTAGTGCCACTCACACACTCCTAGGGTTTCTACACAGAAATGTCTTTTGATTCTGCCTTTTTTTTTCAGTTCCTATGTTGTAAGCTCACTTTATTCATTAGGCTCTTACAAAATGGCCTAGGCCAGAGGTGTCAAACTCATTTTCACCGGAGGCCACACCGGCCTCGTGGTTGCCTTCAAAGGGCCGAATGTAATTTTAGGACTGTATAAATGTAACTATTCCTCAACTAGGAACAAGGAGCTTGGCGGTGCTGCTGGGTAGAAACAAGTTGCCAGGCCAGATAGAACAAGGTGGAGAGCCAGATTCAGCCTGTGGGCCTTGTGTTTGCCACCTGTGGCCTAGGCAATTTCTCTTCTGCTTGTCCTTTAGACTCCCATCAACCTTCCATATCTCCTCACACACAGTCAAAATAAACCATCATGTATTGCTCTGTCTCAAAATGTGAGTTCTCCTTTTGTATAGGATACTCATACTCTAGCATGGCGCTGAGGACCTGTCGCCCTTTGTTACCAACTAAACTTTGAGCCTCATCTCCTACCACTTCATTTCATACTCATAACCCAGTTTATGAAGCTAATGATGGCTTCTCTCTAAACATATTGTTTAGGGAGAAACAAAATTTTACAACTCCATGCCTTTGTTCTTACTCTTTTCTCATCCCAGAATGGACCTTTTGCCCTTCTTTGAAATTTGTCATCCTTTAAGACCTGACATAAATTACACCTCATCAGCAAGACTTCCAATCTCTCCAGTCCCACCACAGAATTTTGTAACATGCTAGGCCGTTGCTCCTCAATCTTCTATGTGTCTATCGTTCAAAGGGGAACCTTGTTAGACTGCAGATTCTCATTCAGAAGTCCTGGGGTAGGACCTGAGAGTCCTCATCTTTCACAAGCCCCCAGTGTCAATGGTGATGCTGGTCCACAGGCCACTTAATTATAGTCTGACTAGTAACATTGTTAAAGATAGATATTTTGGTCTCACAAAAAATTTTGTTTTCTCAAATCAGGAACAATGTCATATTCACTTCTCAAAGCACTTTACCATGTGTCATAAAAGAAATGGATTGAACTGATTGTCACCACCTGGATGCTGACTGGGACATGAGGGATCCCATTGTAACATTCATCTTTGTGAGAAGGAACTAATGCACTAATGATAACAACCTTCATTTGTTTTGTGATTACTTATGCCAGACCATGTACTCAGTATCATAAGTATCTCATTTATGGTTTTCAACAACCCTGGATGCTGTTATCATCCCTATTTAGCATAGGTTGAGAGACCTCCCTAAGAGCCCAAGCTAGTTCATTGTGAAGCTAGAGTTCAAATCCAGGTTTGTCTGACTTCAAGTCAGTGTTTTGTCTCATTATATTCTATCATCTCCCTTGATTGAACGGTAAGGCTTTAGAAACTGAAGATAAAACATGGCTAGTCCCCCCAAATATACCAAATCAAATGCACATATTTAATAGAGAATTGCTTGGAAAAAGAGCATATGCATAATCTAGCAGTTTCAAAATATGTCATCTCAAACTTTCACAGGGACTTGAACTTTCCTGCCTGTGATGTTGGTGCAGGACCAGTAATCCAGGACCCCAGATAATCAATTACCCACAGCACAGCTTCCGTGTGTTGCCACCACAACGGCACTTCAGAGCATCTGCTGCCATGCTTAATCACACAGACAGAGTGAGCGTTCTGCAGCTGAGCGGAATGACTGTGTTTCTCTGCTCCATGCCGCTGACAGGGCTCTATTTATCGCCGAAACTCTTAAGGCTCAGATATGGTTGTGGACAAGTTAAAACGAATGCACTCAGATGGAGCGAGACAATGTACAGAGAGATTTGCTACTTCCTCAGAAACGGAGAAATATAGAAACATTTTAGTTGTAATAGTGTCTGTAGTAAATGATCATTTAGAAGCCAAAAGAAATGGGCATTTGAAGGTGAGACTTTTCCGAATGGTCTGGGTGGCAGGTGCACACGCAGTGCGGACCTGCCTCCTCTAGTTCTTCTCTAACAAATGTGAAACGAAACCATCACTCAATTCTAATCTACATGGACTTGAAATTCACAGAATCAGAAATTTGGCTTCTTCTTTTTTTCCTCTCCCTGCTTCTTTTGGGTGAAGCTGTTTTGTCCCACAGTTAATCACTCCACAGTAAAGGGACAGAATATAAAGTTAACATACCTCCAGGTTGTTAATGATCGGAGTTTTTTTTTGAAATGTCAAAGATCAATAAAATTTAAGCTATAGTCTGATCTCAGTCACTATTGCATTTTTAAAAAACAGTTGATTTTAGCATACGCTTACACTCCTTAAAATTATCATACAGTTTGAAAACTACCATGTCATCACTCTATAAAATTCAACAAATGCTTCCAAATTTTATTTATGGAAAAAGGAGTTATATTTTATTTAAAAGCTAAAATTATATTTTGAAAACTCAGGCACTTGGTATGACTGGGAATTCATATCTATCTCATGACCCTAAATTTCAGATTATGACTTCTGTTTTTAGAAGCATTTTCCCACACTAACCCAACATCTAAAAAAGCCTTCTCAATGCAGGCAGTGTCTCTTGCTGGAGAACAGGGGCTCCAGACCATGTGCTGCAAATGCGTATCCTGTATTCTCTGGTTCTTACCAAAAGCAAGGCATTTTTGTAAAGTCAAACAGAACTGAGCATATTCAATAATAACAAAGTATACAAACCACTACTTTTGAATGTGTTAGGTTATTTCCAGGATGAGAATAAAACTTGCAACAGCAATTTCACCTGGAGTAGGCTAGGAATTCTATAAGTATCTTCTGAATAAATAAATGAATAAGTGAATAAATTTAACATGGTAGTATAAACTATCTTTTTTCTGACTGTTAATATATATGTACCTTGTCCAACCAACTATACAATATGTTCCTAAAATCTTACTTTCTATTCATTTATTCAACAAATAATATGAAACACATAATATTCCAGGCACTGGGAATAAAGCAGATTTAAATAGTCAAAAATGACTGGCATCGTGGCAGCGCAACTCTGTAAATACACTAAAACTCATTAAATCACACACTTGAAATGGTGAACTTTATAGCATTTAAATGTCATAAAATCTGTTTAAAAGTTACTGTCATCATGGGGCCCACTTTCTGGTGAATCTGCTTTTTAACTTTTTCCCCTGTTATGGCTAACACAAGGTGAGCATAAAATCAGAGCTCCACAAACACTAGTGAATTGATTTACTGATTCGTTCAAGACATGGGTAAATCAGCACGTGATTGACACCCACATCTGGCACCTTTGCTGGGAAGCGGTGACACTGATGTAACCCAGAACTTTACTCCGACTCTGGCTTTGTCAGGGATGTCCTTGTGTAACTGGGACATCCTTCAGTCTCTTAGAACCTCACTTTCCCATTCTAAACGGGGCCGCCCGCACTGTGAGAACAGGAGGGGAAGAGTAGGAGAGGAATACCAGTGAGGAAAGATTGGCCATCTTTTGCTAATTGTTGAAGTTGAGCGATGCACATGTCGGGGTTCAGCGCAGATTCTCTCTAGTTTTGTTTAGTAACTAAAGAAAAGTTAAAAGAAACCTAATAGATAATGTAGCTAAGCTCTGATTTATCAAAGGCATTGGACAGAAGGTAAGAATTATTATTGACCTAAATGAATGCATGATTAAAAACAATTTTGTGTTTCTTCCTGAAAATAAAGCTCTGGATATTGCCTATTACTTAAATGTCCATGCCTGGCAGGGATTACAAATATTTTTGTATATCTGTGAGTTCATATATGATTTTCGCCTCAGATAAATACAGAAGTGGGATCCAGTGGATATTTGTTCTCACAATATCACTCTGACAACTATCATACTGATCACAGAGTGAGGGCAGGAAAAATGGAGACCAGCTTCTCATCCCATTCTTGTCAGCAAAGATTGCCTGCCAGTCTGTCACAGTGCAGCCCCCCATTTAATTTCCATGCATAAGGAAAAGATTCAAGCTAATTTGTGATTTTTGGTTTTTGTGTTTTTGTTGTCAAATATGGCTTCCATTTTCCACGTGGGCTACTTGAAAAGAATGTACTATTGCCCGGTGAAATGTTCGAAGAACTCCCAGGCCCCTGAGATCTGTGCCTTGTTGATCCCATTGGTTTATTGCCCCATCATTAGGTTTCAAGGAAGAGATAAACCACCCACATGAAATCTGTTTTTCATATTTTGCAATTAACTCAGAGGTAAGAAACTTAACAGTCACTGTGACCCTTTCAGTGAAGCCAAGGAAAGGGAACAGTTGAAGGCTGAAACAGGAAAAGGGTACTAGGCTGACCAGACGTCACAGGGACAATTAGAAGACAAAGAAAGTCAGTAGCCAGGGAACCTATAAGGACTGGCTGGGTTCATGGGTTGGAGGATGAGGGACATTCCTTACAGTGGAAGCCAGAAACAATAATGGATTCAATAAAAAGGGCAAACAGCATTGTCATAACTACCTGGAGGCAGGAACCTGGCAGTGAAGGTGAGCTGTGCCCAAATAATGCATCAGAGACAAGCCCTTAGAGTCCCTTATTGCAGCAAGCCTTTAACAAGCATCTACCCTGTGGCTGGCATTCTGACAGTGACATACCAGTGGACAAGACAGAAGTAGTTCCTGCCCTTTTATAATTATATTTCAGCGGTTGACACAGACTGTTATAAGCAATGATACAGTATCTTAAAGGCTAAGAGAGCAGAAGTACAGGATCTAACCCAAATTCAAGCAATCTCAAGAAAATTATACTTAAACTCAATCTGAACATATATACAGGCATTGGCAGGAGGTGAGACACAGGTAGGAATGTATTCGTCGGGATGCCTTCAGCTGTAAGGAATGGAAAAACAAGACTGGCTTGGGCAGCAAGCACTTTTGCTGGATGACAAAGAGGCAATCTGGAGGGAGGGTGGGCCTCAAAGCTGACTGAGCCGCAGGCTGAGGGATGTCATGGAAGACTCAGGTGTTTGTTTCCCTCTGCTTCAATGCCCGCAGTGTTGGCTTCCTTTTGTCCCTGATTCCCCTCCTGGCTGTAGGATGATGTTCATAGTAGTCACTGCTATGTGCTTCCTCGTCCGGACTGAAGAGGGAGAAATAAATTCCCATCATTCTCTCTTAAGACCAAGAAAGACCTTTCCCAGCAGCTTCTAGCAAAACTCTCCTGTATTACATTGCCCAGAATAGGATCATAAAGCCCGTCACAGGCAGCATAGATTAAATTACCCTGAGGTCAATTCCCCCATCACATTACTGCTCTTCACTGTGGAACACGTAGAATCAATACTGGGAAATTAACCATGAAGTTCACTACAATGTAGGGGGTGGAATAAAACCTGCCAGGAAAAAATCAATATCTCTGAACTCCTGGAAGCCAAGGAAAGCATGGGAAAGACAAACACAGGTAAAAGATGTATAAAAAAGTGGAAGCAGGTAACGTGATTTCATTCTAGGGTACAGAAAACATGGGCAGAGCAAGAACACCATGGGAATGCACAATGACCCGCACAAAACATCCCAAAGCTCCTCTGCAGGCAAGTAAGCCTAATGTTCTTGACACTGAGTTTGAAAAACTATAGTTAGAAGGGTGAAGGGCAGAAGCCGGCAAATAACTTCTCATGAAGGACTCTGTGGAACCTGGGGCATATTTAGAACTGGTCCTGGGCCAGCTGCAGGAACAGAACCAGGAGAGGATAGTTCTCCCATCATTCTCTGGAGCCCAACTCCAGCCTGGTGCTCAGAGATACAGCAGCTTTGAGAGAAACTGAGACCCAATCCTCTTGGCACACAGTGTCCTCAGTATAGGCACTGGCAGAGAAGTGGTGGTGAGACTCCAAGTGTCTTTGAGGCAGAAGTCAGTAGGAGAGGAAAATGGTGCTGCCTGGTGTTCACAAGTGACAAATCCGCTGGTTTGTGGACCTGGGTGAGAATAAACATAAACAGTTCTAGGGGAGCTAAATTCTTGGATAGAGGCCCAAAGGTCACTGTAATATGGTCATTGATATGAAGCCAGGTGACCTATTAGTACAGAGGAAAGTTCATGGAGCAGAGAGCAGCAAGCTGACCCCCTGAGGGATGATTAATTATTAATTATCAATTGATTATTGATTATCAATTAATTAATTTAAAAAGTATCACAATACAGAGGTGTAATGGCAGATTGTATTTTTATTCCCAATGATGCAATATCCTCTTCTCTGTAAGAGGATTAACCTTCCTTGCTGGGGTCACCAGACTTAGTAAATAAAAATACCAGCTACCTGTACTTCAGATGTACAACAAATAATATTACAGTATTAGGATGCTTCATACGGTATTTGGGACATACTTATACCAAAAACTTCTTTGTTTTTTACCAGCATTTTATCTGGAGATCCTAAGCCTTGGCCCTGGACTTGAGACTCACTGTGCCTGTATTGGAAGCAGTATATACTGCTTCTTCATTGATTTGGGGCTTAACCACAAGACATGCTTTGACCAAAGAAATGGGAGTGGATGTGACATATACCATTTCTGAGCAGAAGCTTTGAGAGGCATCAGAAGTTCTCACCAGCTCTCTGGCTGTTTTCCTCTATCACGCTAGGGACTGCTCCTTCTACCTCAACGCCCCCGTACAAGAAGACACATGGACCCACAGTCACCAAAACATAACATGAGAGAAAAGACTGTTTAGGATTGAAAGCCATTGAGTTTTTAGAGTCATGTATTCTCTCAGGAAAATTTACCGATGCAGATATCATGAACAACTTCTGAGAAAAGATATGTGTTTGAGTACATGAATAGGAAAGTGGATTTTTCCTAACTCACACAGTCTATATGTTTTTCTAATTGTCATATTAATATTTCATCCACACAGCTACTGGCTTTTCTTTTTCATTTTTAATTAAGGTAAAACTTTTATTCAATCCCTTTATTTTGGGGGAATCAGTGCAAGCACATCCCTTCTAACTTTTGTATAGGTAATCCTTACAAAATCAATTGGTATGTTGTGCGATATGCAGTTCAATTGCTCAGAAATATTTGTTCTGTAGATACTTTCTGCGTGACAGATGCTGTGTTGAACATAAATCATTAGGCTAAGTGGCCAATGGATATTTACCTTAACTCAGACCACATGAAAATCTACATCTTTCCACTTTGGAAAGTCATGTTTACTAGGACACTCACCTAATACACAATTTTAAAAAATTGAAGGTGAAATT
Organism: Macrotus californicus; assembly: GCA_007922815.1. Lineage (NCBI taxonomy): Eukaryota > Metazoa > Chordata > Mammalia > Chiroptera > Phyllostomidae > Macrotus > Macrotus californicus. The sequence goes on along the minus strand of VMDR010006581.1, from coordinate 1,592 downwards.
ATACATTAACTGATTTTTAAAAAATTCTTTAAGCATCTACTTGACAGAAATTTTACCATCTTCTTCTGAGCAGCCACTCTATTCGTTCGGCATACAATTGACAAAATGTGCATGTAAGTGAGACGCACCCATGCACACCTGAGAAATTTCTGCTTCTGAAGTTTTTTTCTACTTCTCATACTCTATATTCTTCGTGGCTATGTCTGTGGCATTTGATTGTTGGCATGGGATTGTCACAATTTACCACAATGCACTCAGCCTTCATCTAACTCTGCTCCTAGGAGGTGTGTGGCTGACTTAGGTACTCAGATTAGAATTAAGTAAATATTTGGCCAGTCCATGTAGAGTTGACTTTTATCATTGTTGGCTGAAACAGCTATGCTAGACATGCCTTATAAATGCACAACCTTGACCATTACAGTGTCAATAATAAAGTTCTATCATTTCACTTGAGAATCAGTCTCTTACCCTCATCTGTACTTTAGCTTTTTGAATGTATAACTACAAAGACATTAGGGGAAAAAAATAATGGGAACATTTTTGTCCCTTCAATCAACACTATTTCTGTATTTCTTCCTGGAATATTCCTGAGGCCAAGCTTGCTGAATTTTACCAACAAGGAAATGTCAGCCAAAGCCTGGTATTTAACTAATTTGCACTGTGCAGTTTGCAGCTCACAAGGTGCCAATTAAAAAGCAAGAGGAGAGGCAGAAGAGCCTGTCTGTCAGCTTGGTTAGAGTGAGATCTGATGTCAATTATTAAAGGAACTCAACATTAACAACAGCTAAGCCGGAAGAAGCACACCTTTCGAGTACAGATCACCATCGAAACGCTGCCCTGAGAATTGGCTGAAGTGAAATGGTCCCTAGATGCAACCAGAGAGAGTTAGAAAAATCTGCTGGGCAATAATACCTAACAGTTGTTAAATGCCTAAATAATTACCAATAGAGATTATGGAATCTTCTTTTCTGAAGGTTTAAGAAAAAACAAAAAGATATCCAAATATTTTATAGGGCACTTACTGTCAGTTCTTGCGTTATTGCTGAATTGCATTAATTCACTATAATTCAGCAATAAACTAGATGGTGAGGTCCGGGCCATTTGAGAGCTTATATTTCAAAAAACAATAATAGTAATGACACAGCCCGTCCTCAAACACACTCTTCTGTCCTTACTCTCCCCACTTTGGCCCTATTCACTCATCAGATCTGGCCCTCCAGATTCAACTAACATTAACTACTGTGCTTTTCCTCTGTGCCAGGCAGTGAACCAGGCAGCACCATACATACTTCAACCTCCCAGCAACCCTACATGGTAAGGATTATTTTATGCATTTTTCCAACCAAGACTGTGAGACTGAAAAAAATATGCAATTTAATTAGTAGCACAAAGTCATGTGAAGTGACTTGAGGTTAGTTTTTTAATTACGAGACTCATCTACTGTTTTTCCATCTCATTTTGCTAATTCTATGTTGCCTTACAAGCAAGGGTGTTCAAGCTTAGACTCCTGTTCCTTCCATCTGCATCCTGACAGGTATTCGATGTCTTATCATCTCAGAGACCAAGGTGTCAGTCAAGCAGTTCATGCAATC